>OZ026845.1:23523632-23792043 GCA_964023205.1 Lutraria lutraria | reverse complement strand
ATTAAATTTGCAGACCAACCATAGATTCTAGAACACCATTAGTGTCAAAGTAATGTTTACAATGTAACAACTTAAGGTTACATATTTTATTTACAGGACAGATTTTTAGGAAGGTCTAAATTTATCACTATTTCTTTTTTTGAAACTTCTGACAGTTCAAAATACATTGTTGAAACTATCTTAAACTGGAAGCCTTTTAATCAATACACTTAATTAATCCAGAAACTTTAGAACCTTAGAAAAGAAACACTTACACAGGTCCATTATACATTAAGATTAAGTGATGAATAATTAATACTGTTGTAGAGAGATGACAAAATTCTGGTAAGCACGGTATATGATAAACACAGAGATGCATTACTGGTACTGCAGTACGTACTGCAGTCATTTTGCAGGTATTGGTACTGATACTGCATTACTGTCTCAAAAATGGTACTGCAGTACTGATGCAGTACTTTTGTTTTTATAAATATGCCAACTTTTTGTCTAAAATAATAAACTTGTTAATCTCATGCATACATCATTTAATTATTAATGAAAGAGCTAACTTTTAAATCTTCCATATAATACATTATAAAAAAGATTGTGGTAATTGAAGAGTGCATTGTACTACAGTGAAACAATACATAATACTCTAGCTTGCAATTATTTAAATACAAAACGCAAGTGAACAGAACATATGACCCGTTGAATTATTTATTTTATTTAAAATTTGACCTTTTGTATTGGCTTGTTAGGTGACACGTTTTTGAACAGTGTAAGAAGGGATTATAATACTTTACCAGATCTAGATCATTGATATGGAAATTCAGTAAGAATAATCTGCTATAATGCAGTTTTGTAAATGATTATGAAAATAACAATGTCAAATATCAATGACCGAAGATATATTACTAGTAGAACTTCATCTTTATAAACGACGTTAACCGTGCATCAACTGAACGTTAACTGGATTTTATACTCAACCAACTTCCGTCTTTTAATCGTATTGCTTCTGTTATCATCATTATTGTGAGTCGCGGAAGTGAAGGACTAGCAACAACTGATCCAGAGAAGTTATTTCTTTGACTTGTTTTGTTTTTTCTAATGACTGGATATTATTTCGCACTTTCGGGAAAGAATGACTTGAATTAACGGTAATGGAATTCAAAAAGGAATCGGTTGACATTAAGTATGAAATTGGAGACGATATTGGAAGGTAAAGTTAAAATTCAAATTTATATCGTAATTAGATTAATTCGAAAATTTTTATGCATGATAAATATAATTAATAGCAACTTCATTGTTGCTATGAATACAAATATTATTTAAATGAATTACTTTATAGTCTTGCCCAGTGTTTCTACCACGCACAGTTAATTGGGAGTCTGTATCTGGATGCTTGCAGCTAAGTATTGAACTGTACGTGTTGGACGGACGGAACTTCAATAGTGCTGGTGTTATCGGTTATCATGTATCATTAAATTGCCTCTGTATTTAAAACAAGTAAATCAAAATAGTAATTATAAACTATGAACACTCACTCACTTTACATGTATAGTAGTATTGTACAGATAAATATGCAAATCAAAGTTAAGGCAGTCTTCACGCTAACCCACTAGCCCACAGCCCGAGGCTAGTAAATTTCTATTCAGGCTAGTGAACTTTCTCAAAATTATGTATTCTGGCTAGTGGTAAATTTTCTATTTTCAATAGTCCACATACAGTTCGGGCTAGTGCTTTAAAAAAAATAGTTTGAAGACTGTTAAGGTTGAATTATCGTCTACACAACATTCAAAATTGGCTGTCCTGTTTTTTGTCTAAGGAGTGATTATAGTTATGATAATAGTATCTTCCCATGCCGAACATTATTGATCTAGATTGTTATTTGGGTATAAAATTACTTATAATTTTGGTTGCCAGTCTGAACATATATCAAATAAGCTTCCAATTCCAAATATTTTGTTACACTATGAGTATGAATCATGAATGAGTATGATGAATGATACATGTGTAAGTGTCCATGTTGATCACAAATAACAGTCATTAACTAAAAGAGTATCAAAGTTATCCTTGAAATTGAGTTTGGTTTTTCGCCCTATCACCAGGGACCAAACAGTAAATATTATGCAATTTTTTCCCTCAGGAATTGAAACTCCAATTCCAAAATAGCTGATAAAGGCTCTGGTTTCAAATAATTAATCATAGCTACAAAAATGTACATTATGAATATGATAGATGATTATTTGAATCATATTCCTAAATGTGTATACAGTACATTATTAGCAGAACATATTTTATATTGTTGCATGTTGTGATGCATACACAGAAACTTGCATCTATAGGCAGCTATGGCTAATTATATATGTAGATTGTTGATGTAAATACAAGAGGTTTGCAATGCAATGCCATTATCAAGTTTTGGTAATGGCAGAAGAAGAAACTGATTAGGTATGATCAGGTATCATAGTTTGTTCACTCAGTCACTGCTCATGGAAAACTGGCACTTCTAACTTTTATTGAAACATTTTGGCAATGCTTTCATGTCAACTACTGGCATTGTATCAATATCACATATAATGAAATATTGAACTATGGATATCTGTTCTTTTTTTGCGGGGGTTATAGGGGAATGTAGTGGGTTCTTTCAGGGAGAAGGGTATTGATTATTACATGTATACACACTATTCGCCCAAGTTAGACACTAACGACCACTTGCGAAAACAGTTCATTTCAGCTAATTCTTTTCCTTATGTTACACTGTTGTAAATGAATCTTTTTTTCTTTAATTAATTTTTTTCATTTGGGAACTGGGCGCCGAACAGAATTTCAGGCCCAGGTATAAAGAAGGCCTTTATAGCTGGCTTATATACATGTATATGCACAATGTCTTCCATGGTGTTTATTTATTTAGCCAAATTAACTCCCCTGTTTTCATATAAGGCCTAAATTAAAAATATATTTGTTTGCCCTTTACCGACCCTGAATTTTAGAAGAGGTTCGGTAGGTAGGAAAAATATTTTATTTACCTAGCATGAAATTACACTTCAATCTAGAAGCATTCTATATAGTCATTTTATGTATTCTGCTACCATAAAACCATTTATTGTTTGTTTTAAAATCAACAATAAACATGTACTGAGTTCCTTAACACACATTATTGTTTTCCTTCATTAATTCAAATGATACCTACATGTACTTTAAATGTTTATCGAAAGCACTGAGTGTACATACATGTATATTTTCCCAAGTATAAAAATAAAGTTCTCCCAGATTTTGCAATAAAATCTTTTGAGTAGGCATGATTTTTTCGTGTCGGTCGGTAAAGGGCAAACAAACTTAATTTTAATTTAAGCCTAATAAAGTCTAGTTCCCTAACATAAAGAGTGTCACTGTGTTTATCTTACTTCAGTGCAGAATGTTTTTCTGATGCTAATCCAATTGTCTGGTAGAAAAACAGAAACATTGAATTATTATTCTCTTGACACTTCACTTCATGTAGTATTGATAAGAATTCAGATCCTAAGTTACCAGGCTTTGCGAAAGGCGACGGACTGAAGGATATGTCCGATGGATTGTGTGTCGGTCCGATAAAAAATCTTACCTCATCAGACCGACTGTCTTGCAACTTATTACCTGATGTATACACATTTACACTTGTTTAGTGTTTTTGGTCTGGCAGATTTCCTTTCGGTCTGACAGAATTTTCAAGCTTGTTGGACAGAATGTCCGGCCGATTTTTTCAACTTTTGCGAAGTCTGATTTACTGGGACATGTTCCACTTCAGTTTAATAATTTATGCGCCAAAGTTTGAATGCAAAAAGTAACAGTCCTATACCATTAAAGTATTGTAGCAAAGTCATATGAGCTGCCCTGTATCCATTTTCTCAAAATGAACACCTCTGGCATTTGTAAGATATGTGTAAAGCAACAACACTGAAAGTAAAGACTACTACTTAAAGATAATGCTGTCATTATTTGATAATGGATAAAGATAAATGCTACATGTTTGTGTTGTATCACAAGTACTCTTGACTATTGAGACTGTCACTAAGTTACTCACTGACTGTGAGGCTTTTAATTATGTGCTTCTATAAAAAACACCTGATCCATGTAAGAGTAAAACGCAGGTCATATCTATAATTCAGGGCTTTTTTTCCTTCTATAACAGAGGCCGAAATTCGGTGACTACCCAATGGCAGAAAGGCTCTTTTCCAATTTGAGGCTAGAAATTCCCCAAAATACAATGCTATTTTAACTCGGTTGTCTAACCTTCTCCAAATATGGCCAAAAATCATGCTTGAATATCCCAAAATGAAAGGCTAGGGCCCTTTCCTATTTTTTGGAACACATGTCCCGTGTTTTGCCTTGTTCCTCGCAACAAAATCCTCTGATTTAATTGAAAATGTAAGAAAAGAATTGGCCTTCATGAACTACATGTATCATCTATGATTGCTTAATAATCTATAATTCTGCTGTAACAACCTTGAACAAACACCAAGAAAGGGATAAAAATGTTTGACCACAGTCAAGTGTGGAGATGGTCTTTTAGTTGGGGAGTATTTGGTCTTTTATATAGATAAATGTGATTGAGAAGTCAGATTTGATTCTGCCACAAAATCATACTCATAATGAATAAGAATAAGTTTGTTTGAAGTGCTCCGACCCAAAGTTTTAGCACTGGGTAGGTAAATAGGAATATTTTTTTCTACTATATATGATAACAATACTACATGTTAGAAAAAAATACTTGAACAAATTTAATTTTGTTTATTTGCTTGGAATTATTGTAATTGTGAGAAGGTCGGAGCTCTCAAACAAACTTATTTTTATTTTCAGCCCTAAATAAGAGTTTCTAAATCTATTTTCTGTTATAAACAATTCCTCATATTGTGTAATTGACTAATTTAGAACATTGTTATTAAAGGTATATACAAATAGAAGGTTTACACAAATCATTACTTATATCTTTAATGTTAGTGGTGGTTAAAATTCCATTTAAAGTTGAATGACTCTTGATAGTTTAAAAATTTAAACCACTTATAACAGCTAGGATTGTTTTATGTTGGTATCTTAAACTGTAAATATAGTTAAATCAAAGTTTCAATGTTTATCTGTAATCTTTCTAATTATACTAATTATAGACAATTGTAAATATTGTTATTGTGTATTTAAAGTGACAATCATATTATATATTGACACACACGCTTGTTTACTTATAATGCAATTGGCTTTAAAGATAAATGAAGATTATTAAAGGTCAAAATGCTTAAAAGACTTGCAGCCTGTTTAAAATATTATAAAGAATAATGATTATAAAGCCAATATACATTGAAAAATATTAATTGAAGGTACGTAAAATGCATAAAATATGCATGAAGATTGGCAAAAATGCACTCAGAAAATAATCTGTGTACACTAAATTAAATAATACATAAATTGTAGACAAGAAAAACTCTACAACGCAATGTTTAGTTTGTATTTTAAAATATCTCATTTGTTACTAAATGTCATACATTTACACTAAGTCTTGGTTATTGAATATTGATATTATCATCAAAGCATACATGTAACAGTATGTATAATACATTGTACATAAAGAAATTTTACCAGCTTTTAAACATTGATTCATGTTAATCTATTGAAAGTGTTTGAAGCTGAACATTGATTGAGAAACTAAGCTATTGATCCAATATAAAACATGTTCTAGAGGTAAGCATGTATAAGTCGTATGTCAACATTATATATATGAACACATCAATCTTGTAAATATTAAATGTAGTTGACAGTTTTTCTGATATCCCATGTTCTAGTGCACTGCAGCCTGGAATGCATGTAAAGGTAGACCAGTATTACATATTTCATTTGTATGTGTGTGTCATTTAATTGAGTATATGTTTATGATTGAATTTGTATCATTTATTATAAGTTAAGTTCAAACCAGTGGTTTTATAAAATTAATACAGTGAAACTTGTGAAGAAGAGCCAGTTAGTGAAGAAGAAATACGGTCTTATTCATAATCTGATTTTATTCAAGGGTTTATTTGGTTGATGGCCTTAATCAATGTATGCAGTATATGCATAATATTTAAGAAAGTAGGACGTGAGCAGGGCGCAGGGACTATATATAATTTCATTTCAATTTATGGTTGGGGAATTTTAAGGTGGCACACTCCAGGTGTGGTTACCCCCTTGAGACCACCTCTGGTAATTACACTGCTTATTTAGCTACTATTGTACATTACACTGCTCAGCTTATATAATCAGCCATCTAGATTTTTTCCACTGTCTAATTAATCATCAATTTAATGGCCTTGGCAGTTGGTTTGGCTGTTTATTTAACAATATGTTGACACTAGTCCATTTGTCCAGTCCTATTTATTTCAGCATTTATATTCCATACTGTTTTGATTGTTATTTTTATGATAAATATCTGTTAATTCTAATGTACAGTAGACACAAATATTAAATACTTTTTTCTTGATTGCATGGGCCAGAAACATGCAAATCTGATCAAAAGACGTTACGGAATGATGATAACATTTTACAAATTTCTTATTTAATTATATTGTAGTCAAATTAAACAGCACTCCCCCTTAAATTGAGGTCATCGTTAAAAAATTGCTGCACTTCATACAAATAATTTATATGTGTATCGTTGGATGCAGACCCATTGACTGTTATCATTTTTTCACTGTTTTTTTTGCCACCCTGGTACAGGTTAAAGCCATAGTTCTCCTCACTCCTTCCACGACATGGTAACACAGTACTCATAATTGTTATGGATGAAAAGTTTTGTGTCATTAACATTCATGTTTTAATTCAAATTTTACACTAATTAATTGAATTGTACATTTCATCTTTACTGATTAAAGTAAAATTTCCCGTTACAGATTTGTATCTGATGTTAGTTATAAATACAGATAAATATTTCCTTGATAATCATAACATTCAACATGTATACAATTTGCTCTTAAACACAATAATTGGTCAAGTAGATAATTATGAACTTTGATTAGTACTCACCATCCATAAAAGTGACTTCCAGTAAAACTGCTGTGATTTCTAATGAGACATGCGTGACTGAAGAAGCTGTCCAGCTACATGTAGCTTGTGCTTGGTTCTGAGTACCCCCCATCCCCCCCAATAACCTCTGCCTCCACTGATAAAGCTGATGAAAGACATTAATTAATCGACCCTGGCTGAAGGTGCAATGTTAAATGCCGAGGAGAAATTAAGGGCATTTGATTTATAAGAAAAGTACATGTATCACAGGTACTTGACATAAAACCAAATTTTGGCTCCATAATACCACTTATACTTAATACTAATTAAGGTGTATTTAGCCTATATGTGTCAAGTACCTGTGAAAGGTACATTGTATATAATTGAAATTTATATAGATACGAAATAATGTTACTTTAACCCATTCTAAAAATAGAATGTGAGTAAACAGAATCAATTATACTGAATGAAAAAGGTGAACTTTCTGAGAGAACAAATAAAAAACGAAACCCCATTACTTTTAACATCTGCCAAATAAACAGTACATTTGTCTGATAAATACCCGTCTTATCTGCTACTTTAGTAGTGGTTGTAGTGGTATTAACATCAGATATATTGATAACACTTGCTTTCTTCCTATTTTCCTGCTTCCTACTATTCCATCATGAATCTAGTGCCTCTGCTGTTCAAGTCCTAAATATTTGCTCTAATTGTGTACTATTCCATCATGAATCTAGTGTCTCTGCTGTTCAAGTCCTAAATATTTGCTCTAATTGTGTACTATTCCATCATGAATCTAGTGTCTCTGCTGTTCAAGTCCTAAATATTTGCTCTAATTGTGTACTATTCCATCATGAATCTAGTGTCTCTGCTGTTCAAGTCCTAAATATTTGCTCTAATTGTGTACTATTCCATCATGAATCTAGTGTCTCTGCTGTTCAAGTCCTAAATATTTGCTCTAATTGTGTACTATTCCATCATGAATCTAGTGTCTCTGCTGTTCAAGTCCTAAATATTTGCTCTAATTGTGTACTATTCCATCATGAATCTAGTGTCTCTGCTGTTCAAGTCCTAAATATTTGCTCTAATTGTGTACTATTCCATCATGAATCTAGTGTCTCTGCTGTACAAGTCCTAAATATTTGCTCTAATTGTGTACTATTCCATCATGAATCTAGTGTCTCTGCTGTACAAGTCCTAAATATTTGCTCTAATTGTGTACTATTCCATCATGAATCTAGTGTCTCTGCTGTACAAGTCCTAAATATTTGCTCTAATTGTGTACTATTCCAGCATGAATCTAGTGTCTCTGCTGTACAAGTCCTAAATATTTGCTCTAATTGTGTACTATTCCATCATGAATCTAGTGTCTCTGCTGTACAAGTCCTAAATATTTGCTCCTCTTTCCAACCTCCATGGAAGAGTCGTTATAATCTCTCACTACTGTGAGTTGGTATTAGAGCTAATGTGTGTGCCTTATGGTCTTCGTCCACCATTACTAAAGGAAGCTGTCCAGCTGGCTCACAGAACATTGGTGGTCTACATAACTGAGGTCTTCCTCAACCGTTAAAACTCACCAAAAATCTCTGGCTGTTTGTGCAACGTTAAACCCCAGTGAAAAAAATTACTAATGGCTGTAAGCATGGGCTTTATGGCATGTAGCATTTTAAGATAATTATGTTGACATTCATTGTGTTGGTGAAAACAGTGATGAACTTTTAAGGACACACACCATATTTTAAGACTTTGTTATGTTGCTTCTGTATTTGTTCTGAAAACACTGAAGCCGCAATAAACATGCTTGTAATGGACACAAGTATTCACTTTCCCGTTATATAACATTGTAAGAGCCAAGTCAACACAACAATTCTGTTTTTACTTCAGTGTTATGTTGTAAAAAGATGTCAAGAATTTCTAAACTGAGTCATTTTAATGTGTTAACGGAATAGAATTAAATTATCTTAGTGATTAACTTACCATAATGTAATCCTAATATGGGTGTGTTTGTTTCATACAGTAATGTCATTGTTGATAAGTATAGTTTTGTCTATGTCTATGCTGGTTTTATTAATAAACTCTTTGTATGTGTTTTACATTGTCCGTGAATGTATAATAATGCATGACATCTAATAACATGACATTTTGCTTGGGTGAAAGTTTTCCTGCATGTGCCGGAAATTCTGTTTTTCTGTAGCACATTATAAGTCTTAGTTTTCCTATTTATCAAAATGTTGTTAGATAATTTCACGCATGCAGTCGGACATGTTTTTCAGTTCACATTTATCATGTGATAAAATATTTGAATTGAAGTATAAAATTTCTAAATTCTTATGAAAATATGTAGACCTGTCCCCCAGTCATGAATGATTTCCACACTATATATAGGAAATACATCATGGACTGGTTTTGAAAGGTTAGGTAGAATTTTATAGACTCAGAGTTCCAAATATTGTGCAATGTTTTAAATACAGCAGTCCCAGTCATCTTACAAGATAATGTACCTCCATGATGTCTAGCATTCTCGGAAGCTGATTTTCTTGAATGATGTGATTAGTTGAACTATATAAAACCTGGAGACAGCGTATGTTATATAAGTTATTTGTAAGTCTCTTCACTCCATCAGTATTTATATAATCTACTGATTATATCATGTGATAATATGTTGTCTTTGGAATAATGTTAATAATTTCTGCTTTACAGAACACAGAAGGCATTCACTCTGTTCAGTATTTGCATTCCTTGAGTTTTTGTCAACATTTTTTGTCAGTGTCAGCAGGTTATTATTCTAATGATACTCACATACTTACTTATCTTGTGTTGGATAAAAGTTAGTCACATGTTGTTTAATATACGTCACTAACACATATGGTAATATACTTCCAATTGATTGTCAGTATCTCTGGATGTTTCCCATGTGGTGTTTTTATATCCAGAACATGTGCTCCATAAGTAGATTTTAATTTAATAAATTGGAAGCTGCATCAGTGACTTAAAAGTCTTTTTTATATATGTCACACTTGTGATGTCTGACTTTGTTGTTTTTCTAACATTAGTATGAATGGAATGCTGGTTTCTCTAAAAACTGACATACTGTATGTGTGATAGTTGATTATAATACAGTTTGCTTCTTATAAAAGAGTCCTGGTAAAGTAATTGATGAATTATGGTTTGCCAACTATTTGCCACACTTTTAACTTGGTATTTCTTAGTGTTGACTGTTAAGTATTTCATTCTTTTTGCCATAATTTTGTTATAACCCTATTGCAGTGCCAAATATTCTTACCATTGGTCATGCAGCTTTAATATGTCACAGGCTCTTGCACTGAGCGTTAAAGTTCCTGAAGAATAAAAAATGGTTAATCTTATTCTTAACCCATTTTTGGATTAATTTACTGTTAGATTTTTTATTGTACATGTAATTGTCATATTCAGCTGTTTTATTGTTTTTACGTTTTTGTCCATCTCCAGACTGGGAAGAGTGATAGCATATTAGCACTTTGTTGGTGCAATTCAACATTCCCAGTTATGTAAGGTTGCAGGTTTGATCCATGACCTTATTTCAACCTTATCCAGTCTGTGTGAAACATGGCTGAACCGGCAGACATGTCCTGTAGAAAAATGAAAGGTGCATCCTAATTACAGTAACTGAAGGACTGACAGTCTGGCAAAATACAAATGTAACTCCAATGAAAGTAGTATAAAATAAATGTTGATAACATGGTGCTGTATGTAACCTAATTAGCTCTGACTGGGTTTACTTTCCCTAAAAGCAAACCTTGTGTGTATCACTTTATTATTCATGAATTGTCCAAGAACTGGAATTCAACTGTTTTCTATGAAGAGTTCATGAGTAGTTAAAAGTTTTTGTCCTTGAACAGAGTCCCTCAAGAAATCATGATTATTTCAAGAACTGATGAAGAATTTGTCTCATTTGCAGTTCATTTGCGCATATTTCATGAATTGCGAACATGAACATTTCATGAATTATTCATGAACAATAACAGTTCATTTCACAGGGGTCTTCCCTGTACATGTATGCATTACACTGAAAGCAGCCTTGTGTTAGTTGATACTCATTGAGTGGGTCTCTGAATGACTGATAACTATCACTGTGGGACATTGAACCCAATCTATTCATTTAAATTGTTGTTTTTTTCAGACAAACTAATTATTGTGTCAATATATTGATTATACAATGTAAACTAACTTGGCTATCAATTTGTAAGACCAATTTTCAGTTTGCTGTTAATGTTTAAGGAATGGTATGTAACAAAACAATAATTACAGTTGTAGATTGATTGGTACATGCAGCTTAGTGTTAGTGATAAGTGTAACTTCTGTAAGTGTTACATGTTTTTAAGGTTGTGATCTGAAACAATCAAATAATTGGTACCATGTTGTTACACTATACAGTATATTAATCAAAGTACTGAAAGTACTTGTAGAAACTGAACTTACATAGACATGCACTGCAACATCGAACGGAAACTAGTTAATCAATAAATATATAATAATTATTGCATGGAAGATGTAGATATAAACGTAGAAGTTTGGTCTGCGTAAAAATTCAAGTGCACAGAGTGAGTGACGGCTATAGAATTCACATATAATTTAAGTCATGATGTGTTACAATGTTTTCTATCAACTCTTAGCTATAGCCTGCAGACTTAGGACATTGAGCTATATAATGGAGGTTTATAAATCTCATAAATTCCATTGTTTGCTTTTTATCTTGTGTCTGATTACAGTACAATGTAGAAAAAAATCTCACTGATGATTGTATGGGAGAAATTGAAGTCTATTTTAAGTGGGTGTACCTGATGTGTTAAATCAAGCATGTATTTTTTTACCTGATGGTAATTAATTGGTGATAATGTAACAGTTACATTTGTTAAAACTTGCAGATTGGTACCATGTGGTTGATATAGAAACCAGCTTTTTTCCTATTTTTTCTTTCTTTTCTTCTCCTATGTTTTAAAGTCCTAACTACAACAGACTTTTCAAACTTTTACAGTGGTGCTATTTAGGTCCCAGGTGTAAGTCTGGGTAGAACATAATATACTTCAGTGGGGCAGATTCCTCACATGTGAAAGTTGGTCCTGAGTGGAATTCGAACTCAAAACAGTGAGGGCTTGTAATTAGAGACCATACTACTCTACTATGGAAGCCCCTGCCTGAACTTGATTCTTATACTGAAAGTCTTTGATATTTGTATTCTGCTTTCGGACCCCAAAAATTATCTTAATATTTGAGAGGGTCTCATTTGAAAGCTAGAATGTTGATAAAACATTGAAAACTTGTCTGAAAATAATTTGGAGATCTTATTATTAAAGTGGTTGCTAAGTGAGGGTCTCCAATGAATCAATAAAACGTTTGTCTACATATGTCATGCAATTGTTAAACTTGTTCCTGTTTCATTTTGCTGTGCAAATCTCTGTAAGTTCAGTTTCCATGAGTACTTTCAGTACTTTGATTAAGAATTACTGGTAAACAAGGCTGATAGATGTGTAACGCTTGTCTGAAATCTTCAGAAAGTTTGTCTATTGTTAATGATAATTATGGGAACAATGTGTCCTTCAGGTTCATCCTCCTACCCTCCCATACTCTACAACAAACTCGTGATAACCAAAACATAAACATGAATATATGATTCCTGCCAATTCAACTTAAATATACTGGATTCCTGCTATTGGAATATTCTTGTGTGTTTTTTACCCAACATCATGTCCTAGATTTTGACACAGGAAGACAAAATCAAACATGACCTAGGTTACAATCTGACCAGAGTTCTTGTTTGTCTGACTGAAAGTCTGTTTGTCTGAATGTTTACAAGTAGTTCTATGATATGACCTCATTTTTGACCCCTCATGTCTATCCATATTGAACTTAATTTACAAATCTGATCAAAATCTTATTTTTCTTTAATTCAATGCCATGTTAAAACTTTCACAATTTTGTTTATGTTATAAATTGATGATGGTTTTGCTTTTTTTTTTCATCTAAAAAATGTTCAAAATTCATGGGAAATTATTTTAGATTATGTCTGAAATATTTACCTCAACTTGAATTCTTCAGTCATCTTCCTTAAAGATAATCTGGTGATAAGATGGAATAAATATGTCAGCAAGAAATATATGTTATAAATTACCTTTGAAAGAAAAAAACAGAACTACAACAATCTTATATGATAAAATATGCAGGTGCTTTATTAAGAATAATGCCTCTTTATTCTTTACTTGAATATTTTTGTTTACATTGAATTACCTGATATCCCATTTTGATTTATAAAACGTACAGTTTTGAAAGTATCAGTCGGTTTGATGCCATTTTCAATGATTTTCAGTCATATAGTGACGATTGCTCAGTGGTAACGCGCTGAGCTGTCAATCCAGAGGTCCCGGGTTCAATCCCGGCCGAGCCATGGAGATTTCAGAAATTCTTTTCATAGTATTTCCCGCTATATCTGACCATGTGGACTGTATAAGTACTGGTTGAAGGTGCCAGGAAGCTGTGTATCGGTGCTATACACCAGGCACATTAAAGAATCAGGCTGTCTATTCGAAATAAGAGCTAGGCACACCCCGCGCCGGACATGCCTGTATCTAATATCTTTCTCTCCCTTCTGTGGGCTTTCTCTCAGTCTGTCCCTCTGGTCAGATCATGCTGTATCTGCACTGGTAGAGGATGCACTTGCGCCCTCGTGGCTGCAACATAATTATGTAAAGTGCCTTTGAACGTACGAACAGTATGAAAAAGGCGCTATATAAATCTGGTAACTATAACTATATATACGGCGGGCAATTCTTCAGTTTTCCTAGACTATATTCTATAACCAGTATTCTGTAACCAGTACCTTAATACAGGCAACTTCTCCACACAGGGAGGAAAATCAACATTGTTTCATATTTCCATGATATAATGGTATGACCTGCCCTGTCCAGGATTCCAACTTGGATCATCAGGTTACAAGTCCATCACACTTTAATACCTCTGGACCGAAGTATACAGAAAATGTAAGATAAATAAATTTACATAGAACTACAGAATGACATGTTATAGTATTTTGTTTTTAAGTGACTAATTTTGTTGGCAGAAAACCCTGTGATACTGACACTGATTACTACATGGCAGTATTTATACTAATACCTAAAGTGAGTCATATTGTGAGTAAATTGGACAAAATGAATCACAGAACCTTTCTGTGTTAAATGTATATATCTCTAATTACATTATTAACTCAATAATCATGTGATTCCGAAATCATTTACACAAATGTAGCTGCTTGCTCGCTGTATACGACAGTGACATTTTCCTGTCTCGATCCCTTTAGTTCTTCTGTACTAAGGTTCTTCGTTCTTGCACCTGGCAGAATATTTCAACTTTTAAGTGTTTTCACTCACTGATCTCACTTTAAGATAGTTCATTCCTATCACCCCCCCATGTCTGTGTTCTCTATTGAATCTTGTATTAACTCAGTATTACTCATACCTCCCTCCTAACTCACTGTATATTTTCATCAATGATAAAACAGATATTAAACTTGTCTCTGATTGCTTTACTGTACTCAAGGCTTTTTCCTTACAATTGTCTTACCCGAGAAACTGATCACTTCAGTTGGATTTTTGGTTTGATTTACAACAATAAAAACTTTTCATGATGTCTGCTGTTTTACTGGTGTAGCGTTTATTGTGTTTGAAAAACATTTATTTTCATACTGTTTCCAAAACTAGATTAACTATCTACTTTGTTGTATGTCATTTTATACTCAGACAAGTACTAAATTGCTCCAGAAAGCACTAAATTGCTCCAGAAAGCACTAAATTGTCCCATATGAGCACTGAATGGCATAAAAGCATAAAATTGTCCCAGACAAGCAATCAACTACCCCAGACAAGCTCTGAACTCTTAGACAAGCACTTAATTGCCACCTGATTAGCACCATCAAGATATGTTGGAAATTCTTTTGGCAGATTATTGCCCTCTGTTAATTTTTTGTCCTGAATTTCTTATATGATACTGCATCTACATTTCTCTACAGATTATGACCAAACTTCCAAAGAATTGTTGTCACAAAGTACCCCAGTGCATTCTGGCTGGGCTGTGTGATTCAATCATTTTTGACAGAATTATGGCCCTTGGTTTCTTTTGTGCATCTTTAATACCCTCCTCCTACATTTCTAAAGGGATAAGTGTCTGAAGAATGAAAACCTGATTTTGTGACAATTTCTGTCACTTTTGAATTGATTTATTGTATATTGACATTTCACTGTGCTATCCATAAGAAACAATACAATATCTTACTACTTACTGTATATATATATATAGAACACTACTTTAATCTTCCTCAATGTAATGAAAAACAATGTTTATATAACACTTGCCTAATCTCTTTCATTAAAATAAAAAAGATGAATGACCTACTGAGCAGATTTAAGTGATCTATGATTGGTGCATCCTTACAGAAATGAGTCATGTTGTAACATCTGTAGACAATCTGTTGATGAAACAAATTTCCCTGCCTTTGTCTGTATTCGTTCATTCACCTGTGTGTAATCTTATTCCAGTGTCAGAATGGCAGAAACTTGATTTAATCTATCACTTTGTATGAATACATGTTTATTTCCTCTATAATAATCTATGAATCATTTTAAACTTTAATCTTCCTGTTTGTAAATTATACATTGTTCTTATAACATGTATTTGACTTTCTTATTGGCTGTAGCTTAGTCACTTAATATCGGAGGATATTGTTGGGGCGTTATGATAGACTTAGTATCAATGTAATTCTTACAGCTATGGAAAGTTCTCATGTACGATTTGCAGAAATTCAAACTTTTATTTAATTATTGTTTCCTAAGTTTTCTGTATAAGACTTTCATCACAACATAAATGTCAACAATTCTTGTTTACATAGTGTTTGCACCATAAATCGATCACACCATACATTGTCACCAAAAACTTTGACCACACTTTACATTGTCAACAATAACTTTTATCACATTTTACATTGTCAACAATAACTTTGATAACGCTTTAGATTGTCAACAACCACG
This sequence comes from Lutraria lutraria, assembly GCA_964023205.1. Classification (NCBI taxonomy): domain Eukaryota; kingdom Metazoa; phylum Mollusca; class Bivalvia; order Venerida; family Mactridae; genus Lutraria; species Lutraria lutraria. The sequence continues at coordinate 23,776,006 of OZ026845.1, read as the reverse complement.
TTGATCACACTATACATTGTCAACAATAACTTTGATCACATTTTACATTGTCAACAATAACTTCGATATCAACATACTTTGTCATCAATAAATGTAATCTCATAATACATCGTCGGCAATAACTTGGATTACATTTTAGATTGTCAACAATAACTTTGATCACATTTTACATTGTTAATAATTACATCTGAACTGGGCAATTATATCATACTGAACGTAGCTAAGATATGTTTATATTATTCTGTGTTGATCAGTTCTACAGTTATATATTGTTACCTTTAATGTAACATGAACTGTAATTTATCCTACCACAGTGTAATGATGATACTTTTCATGTTAACATGACTAAGAATAACGTTGTATGCCTCACCTACTAGACATTAACTTACCTTGTTAACTCGGGTAATTAATGACTTATTACTGGATTACTGGACAGGTTATTGTGTCTAGATTGGTGAATTTCCAGGAAATAAGTATCATGCATCTATTTGCTGTACTTTATCGTGTGAAGGAGATACAAAAATTAAAACAACCAGTATGTTGTAATAATAGGAGCAGAATATTTAAAAATATATAGTTTTTTCTTTAATTAATTTATAAAGGCAATTTTGTGATTGATGTTTTTTGTTTGCAGAAAATTCTTCATTCTTATATCTTAAATATTGCCATGGTCGGTGTCCACATGCAGTGCTGTCTGCTGTCTTATTCAAACAGTTTTATTCCGATCCTCACCAAACTTGATGGAAATGTTTATGACCATGAGATCTCTGTTAAGTTTGATAATCGGCCCAGGCACTTCTGAGTTATGCCCCTTGACGCTTTGAAAAATGAATTTTGATGGGCGTATTTTGTGACCTGGCACTCTTGTATCTTTTTGTTTACAATCTAATATTTCAATAAAGTCGGGGCCCTTTTTCCTCTGTTTGTATTTTAAATTCCTCTGTGTTATACGATTATCCTGGCTTCGGTAAATTATGTTCTGTTCAGTGGTGTATATGTTGTAAAAATCAATTTTATCAGAGAAATATCTCCATTCTATCCCATGTTTCTTTGAACACATCTTGTTGTAATGAGTCTGTGTTTTGAGTTCATTGTTTATGTATGAATATTTTAGTGACATTTCTAAGATAAGAATAAAATGACAAAGTATGGTTGGAAATAGTAGGCCTGCAGCTTATAATGAATATGGTAAAACCTCAATTTTAAAACCACCATTGAGACCAGGAAATTTAATTAATGGCATACACTTTGAATTCTCTTCTTAAAATACTACAGCTAGTATCAGAATTGAGTATAAGATCAATTTGTTCTAATCAATGATTTGGTGGTAAGTGTTACTATCCAATTAAGTTTTGCCATAGTCTGGAGGTCTCGAGCTAAAAACATATAATTCAGCAATTTGGCCTTTTCATTCAATTAAAAAAATGCTTAATTTATAAATCAAAGGATTTATTAGGTAGTTTGGTAAAAAAACAAAACAACTAAGATACTCAAATATTACTTTTTTGTCAATAATATAGTTGTACTCACTTGACATTTAACTTGGTAAAGAAAGAAACAAATACTTAAGATGGATAGCAAGGTTATTCAGTATTAGTTTAGCTTCAGCAGTTGTATGTATATATATAGGATATATATATTGAATGTATTGTACCTAAATGTCACCTTGATAATACAGACATTGTTATTATACACTGTGCTGTAATGAATTCATCCTGTTAGGTATAATGAAGGATTATACTGATTATTTTAATGATTTATTTATTATATACCTGTAGTGATGATACTGACATAAAACAACGCTAGTCTATAGTAGAATAAGCATAGAACACCCATTGTAAATGTTTAGAAAGTAGTTATTTTATGAAACAAAACAGGTTGTTACAATAAATGACTTTTATTGTCTGTGAATGATGTATAAAGACACAATAAGATCACTAAGAACAGCCAGAATTTGTATAAGTAGGACACCATCATATTATTATAGCTAAGCATCTCTTTTTTTCTTATTTACCGGGTATTTGAATTATTTATTCATTTACTTTCGTTTTTCTTATTTCTATTTCATTATTCCCGACATGAAGGTCTTTATTTGCATTTTGACTAGATTAGAACTAATTTATTGACCAAAGATTGGTTCATCCCCCCTCCATGCACACACGCACACACTTAAGACCTTGATAGAGGGTTGTGGGTTTGAGCCCCGCTACGAACCAAGTCTCTTTATGTACGAAAGTAGGCATTTTCTTAAGTTGGATGGGAGTCTAGTACTGGTTCTTCCCCGGAACAATGGTTAAGTGAACTGTCCACCTAATATGACTTTGACTGTTGAAAAGGGGACGTAAAACCCGATAAAACAAACAAACAAACAAGAAATTTTGGCCTGCATGCTTAAAACATTTATTAGAAAGACCTCACTTAGAGACCACTTAAAAATTATGAACACTGTCTCATTTTTAAAATAATCCATATCACTTTCATTTTTCAAATTGATAATGATATCACATCCGTGTCACACTAAGGTCAGTTTTTCTTTGGTCCAAATAGTGCTCTTCATACCTATGTTTTACTGTGTATGTGCATTTAATAGTACTTATAAAATGGAGGATGGGAGTCTAGTACTAGTTCTTCCCAGGAACGATGGTTAGTTGAACTCACAGTCCGCCTCATATGACTCTGACTGTTGAAATGGGGCGTAAAACTCAAAATAAACAAAATAAAAGCCTTTAATAACAATAACTTGTTTTATATTTTTAGGGGACAGTTTGCTAATGTGAAACGTTGTAGAGAGACACAGACAGGAAGTGAATATGCAGCAAAGTTTATACGTAAAAGACGTGGAGGAGGTAGACGAGGTGCTAAAATCGAAGATATACAAAGAGAGATCGAGATTCTTACAGAGGCAAATCACAGAAATATTATAAATCTGTACGAAGTCTACGAGACAAATAGAGAAGTGATCCTCATCTTAGAACTGTAAGTTGTAATGTCATATAATACATTTCTGGTCCATGATGTTTGACTGGCTTGTTTAAACAGTCCGGTAATAAAAGCACATGTGACGTTTAGTAACTAGTTTGAACCACATGGTATCAAAGCACATGTGACGTTTAGTAACTAGTTTGAACAACATGGTATCAAAGCACATGTAACGTTTAGTTACTGGTTTGAACAACATGGTATCAAAGCACATGTGACGTTCAGTAACTGGTTTGAACAACATGGTATCAAAGCACATGTGACATTTAGTAACATGTTTGAACAACATGGTATCAAAGCACATGTGACGTTTAGTAACATGTTTGAACAACATGGTATCAAAGCACATGTAACGTTTAGTAACTAGTTTGAACCACATGGTATCAAAGCACATGTGACGTTTAGTAACATGTTTGAACAACATGGTATCAAAGCACATGTTACGTTTAGTAACTAGTTTGAACCACATGGTATCAAAGCACATGTGACGTTTAGTAACTAGTTTGAACCACATGGTATCAAAGCACATGTGACGTTTAGTAACTAGTTTGACCTTGCTGCTTTACTCACTTCATCTCGGGTTTGTGAGTTCACACACTTAGTGTGGAACATGTTCTCTGGGAAGATTTGGTTGTAGGCGTTCTGTCTGAGGCCTTTCACCCTTCACTGCTGATAATTCATGCAGAGAAATTGGCAGTTACATTGTACTTGCGAGGAACAAGGTTAGTACTAGTATAAAATCCAGGAAAACTGATCAGGTCACTTAAGCTCGCCATAATTATGGGAATTCTAGTGGCAAGGGTAAATAAATTCAATATATTCCAGGTCACTAAATTCCCTCCTGCATATTACTGAAATGATGTTGAAAACAGATCGACATATATCTGAATAACTTCTTGAACTTACTAGCTTCCTGGACTAGTTCATATTAATGATCTTTTTTACCCATTCCAGATCATTCAGTAAATTAAATTTTGTTCTTAAATTTTATTCAACCATTAAGTCTACATGACCACATTGAAATACATTAATCTTAATGAACTGTAATATATCATGCTGAAAATATAAATTGAATGGAAACATTGTTTGCTTTTTACCAAAAACAAAACTCATTTTAGTTTGACATTGTATTGAATGTAGCATCTGTGTATTCATGTTAGTTATCTTTTATTGTGATCTGAGCTTTTTATTGGTATCATTAATTTGTAAACATCTGTCAAATTATTTTTTGTATTGCTGGTGGATATTTGTTCATTACCAAAAAAAATCATCAGCATTCATATAAATTATGGTAAGTTAATTTAATCATCTGATAACAACAAGCGAAAATGTTCCAAAAGGCATAATAAAACAGCGAATTTGGAACAAAAGTGCATAAATTTTTTTTCAATGGAACATCATTTTATACTGTTCAACATTAATCTTAATCCAAACAGTATTTATAGTTTAGTGCTTTATCGGATAACCGTTTGAAGTTTGGGCAAGTAGGGGCAAGTTGATATTTGAGTTTCATCTCTGACCTGGGACAAGTAGTTAATGTACAGCCCTGGGACCATAACAATGCTAGTATATTATTCTGGTTGTAATGGCAAAAATAATGTCAATAATTGAAAAGCTATCATCGTTGCAATTCAATGAGTTGGTTCCAGAAATAGTTTTGTTTCAAGGAAAATAAGACCACTGACGTTATAGCGAGCTTTGATGTGCATCTGTTACAGTTTCATTAAATTTACTGTCCCAAACAAAAATACTGTCAATTTGTATTACTGCATGATATTTCCTTTTTTCCTAGGCTCAATGTTAGGACTATATGTTAGGACTTTTCTTTCTTCCCGCTAAAAACCAACCAGCAAAAAAATGGGGACTTGCCAAATTCAGTCTGGCTTAGTGAACATTTGCAAATAATTGTGAATTTGTGCTAGTGGTAAATTGTTTATTTTCAATAGCCCTGCACTTAAAGCCAGTGCTGGTGGTGTTAAAAAAATAGTTTTGCTACTAACTGTTGTTTCATTTAGAATAACAGGAAGACCTTGATATATCAAAGTAGTCTGAACTTGGTATTCATTTAAAAGCACAATAATAATTCCAATCATCGAATTATGAATGTTTTTATTAGTGTAATATACTGTAACTATACATATTACGGATTATATTGCCATAAAATGGCAAGATTGCTTAGCAACTGAATTATATTGATGTCTTGTAGACAGATATTATAAAGACAGTATTTCATGTTTATAAGTAAATACTTTGAAGTATTAATTAAGAAATTACAAGAAATATCGTGCGTAAAATGAAAAGCATATTTAGCATAGGCGTAATACAAAAAATGAAAATACTTAATACCAAATTGACATTAAATGAGCTGTCAGCATCACCGTTGTCGTCATCATCATTTGGTTGTCCGAATGAAAAATTGGTCATCCCGGACAACAGGACAACCACTAATTTCGTCGACTGGATGCATGGATAGGGAATTGACTAAACATTAAATAACTGATGTAAGGCCATTCTTGAAAATGTTGGTTTGTAGTTAAACATTATTGACTCATTAAAAAAGCCCTGATCCTACTGTTCTTACACTGTTGGATACACTGGTCCAGTGTGTGAATAAGTTAATGTTGAACCCTGTACAAGCACTATATAATGTTACAAAAATTAAAAAAAACTAGAAAATATTTCTTTCCTATGAACTGAAAAAAGTTTGAATCACATGACCACAAACTAACATTTTTTTATGGATAGCCCAATTATCATGATTTCAAAGAAGCAGTTAAAGTGGCTTACTGAGTGCTGAGTTGTTTGTCATGAAGGAGTTTGTAAATCTAGCCTATCCCCTAGGTTAATTATGTATACATGTCTACTTTCAGATGTCGTATTCATGTGTATAAATGCCTACTAGGATAATATGCTAATCAGTTGTATGGCTGCCAATTTCCATGCATCTACAAATAATTAGTGGCAATCGAAAGTGTATAATACATGTGCATGGTAATTTGGAAAAAGGACAATAAACATAATATTAATAAGATATTGACACGATACTGATAAGTCTGCCAAAGCATTACATCAAAAGATTGTGGCCTGATCTTGAGGTTATAAAACTTGAGAATCATGTCTCCTTGTTCAAATCTCAGATTTATTTAATATGAGGTATTTTGACCAAAAATATATCATTTTCAGATGTACATGTATTATACCGGTGGACTAATGTATAATTAATTGATATGATTGTTTTATGATATCTTAGATATGCTAAAAGACAAAATATGAGATTTGAGTTTGAAGACAGATTGTAAGTTTTATAGCCGCAGACCATTTGGATGATATTGGCAGCAGCTATCTTATCTGTAATCTAATGTTCATTATCATGAATATTTTGCGGAATATAAGTTTATTGAATTTACTTACAGAGTTGATGGTGGTGAATTATTTGAACATTTATCAGAGAGAGATAAATTATGTGAAGAAGAAGCCTCCTCGTTCATTAAACAAATACTTGATGGCCTGGAACATTTACACAGCAAGAATATAGCACATCTTGATCTCAAGGTAATCAGCGGAATGAATTTACAATCCATGCTACAAACAAAGTCCATCCTGGGGAAAAACTAAAAGTGGCCTTTATTGACAGGTGACCTTTATTCAGAGGTCATTTTGTTCTAACTAATCAATGATGATGAAAAAGAATGGCCTTTATTTGAAGGTGGCTGCTAACACAGGTTTTACTGTACGGTCAATCCTGTGAACAATGGCCACTGATTGGGAAGAATACATGGGATAGTTTTGCACTGTTTATTTTTGTTCATAAGTTTATTTGGTCAGCTACATCAACAAGTGTGTGTTAAAGATCAGATATCTTTACGCTGAGCTCTATTTGAACATGGGTATCACTAAATTTGTTAAAACTGTTTTTTAGTTAGTTATTTAACTGGAATTGTTTTCATATAGATATTTTTGTGTGTTTTTTGTCACTAGGATTTAACATTTTAGGTTGAGCTAATGATCTGTAAACTACCCATTTAGGATTTGAACTCAGAACAGTGAGGGACTAGCGATTACTAGTCAAAATCATATCCACTCAACCGTGGACCCCCCATGAATTCCACTGAGAACATGATGCAAAATTACATATACCGGGTGGGGCCACATTTGTCTCTCCTCCTGGTCATTGCTCACACTGATTCTGCTGCATAAATAAAGTCTGCCTCAATGGATTGATGTTACTTTAAGTGAGCACCAACCTTACATCTTGTCAGTTTGTGTGTCTACCACTCAATGAATATAAAACGTGCATAGTGTGATAGATGGCTTAATAATGTGGTAGTTAGTTACACTGTAAGATCTCCCACCTTGAACATTCTGACATATCTAACTAATGAAATAAGACAGAAAATAAATATTTGGAATGCTAAAAATCTCTGTAAACATCTAGTTTTGAGGGATTTGGTTATTTGATAACCAGGTTATTCATATTTTCACTCTCATGACAATGACATTGTACTATATGTCATTTATAATTGTTACATCATTATTAGCCTGGAATATCTTAATGTCTGTGCTAAGACAGCGGCTGTGGTCCTGTGAGATGACCTTGTAAACTGATGAACCAGGTTTGAATCCTGGTCACTGCAGGTCAGATCCTTTTATGAAAATTTGACAAAAATGTTGATTTTCCTCCACATGTGGAGAAGTTGCCAATTCCTTGTGGAAAGATAAGTTAGTACTGGTTAGAATACAAGCTGGGAAAACCGGTATGGTGAACTGGTTACTGTATAATTAGTACTGAAATATCATTGGAAAAAGGTGTTATACCCATTAAAACAAATGGACATAATGAAAATCTTGTCACAAATCATATTTATTTCTGGGTCATTGAATTTGAAGAAGTAACAAGACCCGCCTCCGTGGTCGAGTGGGTAAGATAGCTGACTTCGAATTACTGTAACCTCTCACTGATAGAGGGTCGTGAGTTCGAGCCCTGTTACCAATCAAGTCTCTTAATGTTAGAAAGTAGGCAGTCGCTTATGGAGGATGGGAGTCTAGTACTGGTTCTTCCCAGGAACGATGGTTAGGTGAACTGTCCGCCTCATATGACTGAACTGAAAAGGGGCGTAAAACCCAATGAAACAAACAAACAAACAGAAGTACAAAACAAAATCATCTGAGAGGAAGTATAATGATAAAAATATATTGTATATGTGTAAACTCTTTATTATCAGTGTAAAGTCAGAATTTGTTGAAACTGGGAGAGAGTCAGTTAAACTTTTCCTTGTCTTGCAATGTATAACACATTACCATATTAAGTAAATGAGTGTTAACTTTCTCATATTTGAAAATTTACTTAAGTGATATTGAAATAGGGATAGAATTTCGTAATTGTAGTGCATTTGTACCAGTATGTGGTCATGTTCCAGTAATAATTTGGTATGCTGGTGTATTTTGCTAAAATATAATTATATAGTGTAAACTCTTCAGAGTGGCCCTCTCTTGAGCAACAACCTCCCTTCAACAACGGCATGAATTTTCACAACTGTACGATATGTTCACATAATGCCTTTTTAGCCAGATCTCGTTAAAATGTTGTCAGATGCTTTTTCTTATTTTTTGCAATATCATTGAAAAAAAATACTCATTATACTGTGCTATATTTCTTTATGTACTTCGTGATTAAAAATGACAATTTTGGAATGTTTATAATGAAAGTAAAAGTCAGTTTCACTGATAAGACATCATTCTTGATAAAATAAGACCTACTTTAATTCTAACATACAAAAAGCTAATGGGGCTTTAAGCTCTCTTGAGCAACAATCTCTCGACTACAACATTATTTTGCTTCTCCCATAGGGTGTTTCTTTGGAGAGGATATACAGTATATACAGATTTTAGTATTAGAACTTTTTTTTATGGTATTTTCTCTTTTCAGCCCGAAAATATTCTGTTACAAGATAGAGGGAGCACTGCTGTAAAATTGATAGACTTTGGTTTGTCACGGAAGATTGGCCCGAAGCAAGATGTTCGTGCAATGAATGGCACAGCTGAGTTTGTTGGTATGATGATGACAACTTTATATTTAAATAGAAATTAGTTATTAATGTTACTTCTAGAAACATACAGATTTAATTGTAAAAAAGACATAGAAATAACATACTTACTGATTTAAAATGATATTTCTATCACATGCAATGCTTTATTGTGATAAATGACTGCACACAGTATCAGAAATGTAGAAAATGATGTGTTTTTATTTGCTTGGAAGCCATGCAATGTCTAAAATTTGATGAATGCCTTTTTTATGGTATTTTTTCTTAGAATTTATTTAAAGCTACCCAGTATGTTTATAAGATTTTTCTATCATATCCTATGATTATATTTACTGATTTCTAATAGTTCACATATTTTTTATATCAAAACTTGCAAAGTATGTAAATATTTTATAAATATTTCTGCAAATCTGATTCTATATCTATAATAGCTCTCTATGTTGGACTTGGAGTGTTTTTGTTTGCATTTTTCTTGCTTTATGAACGGTGAAACAGGAAAGTAACGCAACTCATTTATAGTTTATATTAGACTTGTCATGACTTGTGAACACTTTCTATCAATGTAAAGAAGATTCATTATTACAGAAGTATCTTCATTATCTTAGAGCTTATTGACTAAAATAACATAGATTCCATACAATTATCACCTCTATGTTTGTTTTATACTTCATAATGTGTTTATTTGTGTTGCAAAACATTCCACTGTGTTTCTTCAATGTTATAGATAATATGAACTACTTTGAAATGATTGCTTTTACTAAGAATACTTTGTTTTATCTATTAATCTTTATCATATGACTGTGTAGTATACCAAATATTTCTTGATAAATACTCTTATGGACATTCCATTTTATGAAATATTTCATCAAAATGTCAAGTAATTATTGAATGATCTTTCAATTTAATAACACAAATTTGCTGTCACCACTTATTGTATTTTCTTTAATGACGGTATGGTGTATATATGAAGAGGGATGCATTTATTATGGAGTATACAGTATTACAATGCATGTACTTATACTGTAGTGAAGTGTTGATATTAATATAATAAATCAACACAATAATTTGTTATTATCTACCTTGTTATATTAAGATGATTGTTTATATATTTCAGCGCCGGAGGTTGTCAGTTATGAACCATTGTCTGTTTCTACTGATATGTGGAGTATAGGTGTCCTAACTTATATACTGTAAGTATAGGTGTCCTAATTTATATACTGTAAGTATAGGTGTCCTAACTTATATACTGTAAGTATAGGTGTCCTAACTTATATACTGTAAGCATAGGTGTCCTAACTTATATACTGTAAGTATAGGTGTCCTAACTTATATACTGTAAGTATAGATGTCCTAACTTATATACTGTAAGTATAGGTGTCCTAACTTATATACTGTAAGTATAGGTGTCCTAACTTATATACTGTAAGTATAGGTGTCCTAACTTATATACTGTAAGTATAGACGTCCTAACTTGTATACTGTAAGTATAGGTGTCCTAACTTATATACTGTAAGTATAGACGTCCTAACTTGTATACTGTAAGTATAGGTGTCCTAACTTATATACTGTAAGTATAGACGTCCTAACTTGTATACTGTAAGTATAGGTGTCCTAACTTATATACTGTAAGTATAGGTGTCCTAACTTTTATGGTAATGAGAGCATACTTAAAATGAGTGTTTGGTAATCCCATGTTGAAACATGCAGCTAAGCCAGCATTAAAATTGTTCGATAACATAAAAATGCCTACATACCAACCCATCATTTCATTTAGTTCATCCTGAATTCAGTTTATAAGATGGTCTGGTTGTTTTATTGACAACTCTGTAGTTGTAAGGCAATTTTACATGCATTCAATTTTATCGATCTGCAGATGATGCTAGATATTTTGGTAAAAAATTAGATGAAATTTGCGGCGAAATATTGATTAAGTTGGTAGAACTGTCTGTTATAAAAATTTGCTCAGAATTTATGTTATAAAACAGTTTCATGTGGTTAAATAGACGACTGCCTGTTTATTGATATTGAATAATCAGTAACAGTTTGTTGTAAATGTTGCATTTTGAGAGATCGGATGCAGCAAGTTATTAGCTATGCCAGACAAGTCTCAATTGATTTACTGCTAACAATATTTGTTTCACTAAATATGTTATACTTGGTCCAAAATGAAAACAAATATTCAGTACTCGGTGCTAACTCTCTATTCTCTATGCTGGCACTCTATTCTCTATGCTGGCACTCTAATCTCTACGCTGGCACTCTTTTCTCTACGCTGGCACTCTAATCTCTATTCTTGTGCATAATATCTATACTTATACTCAAATGATTAAACTTTACTCATTTCACCTCTCTTACACTCAAGTTGCCACAATAAATCACTCAAATCTTCTCACTCAATTATTATGCTTACACTCAGTTCATCACTCTTACACTCAAATCTTTAGCCTAACATTCAAATCTCTCTGCTTACACTCTCATCTTTAAGTTTACATTCCATTCTTTATTACTTACACTCCAATGTTTATGCTTACACTCCAATTTCTATATTTACACTCCAGTCCTTGTGTTAACACTCCAGTATTTATGTTTACACTCCAATCTCTGCTTACACTCCATTTGCTATGTCTACACTCCAATCTCTATGCTTACATTCCAATCTCTATGTTAACACTCCAGTATCTATGTTTACACTCTAATCTCTATGTTTAAATCCCAATCTCTATGTTTACACTCCACTCTTTATGTTTGCACTCCAATCATGATGTTTACACTCCATTCTCTATGCTTACACTCCACTCTTTATGCTTACACTCCAATTTCTATGCTTACACTCCAATCTATATGTTTACTGATATTGTTATTAATTGAAACAAGATGCTTTATTGATATCTCTTGTTTATGTCATCAGTAATAACCAGTCAATGATTCAGGAGAATAACATTATTGGAATATTAAATATTCTCATGTAGTGATGTCATCTCTGTCTTTGTTTATACTTTGGAAGAAGGTGACATCTATTTACAAACAATAGAACACACCTGTAATTCCATGTACTGCTGTAAAGCAAATACATGTAACATGAATGAATTACCAAATGTTTTATCTTTGTATACAAGACAATGAGAGATAATCGTGGGTGATGTTACCCCTTATGTTTGAGATATGATAACCCTGCATAAAATAAGGGGTCATGTGGTGAAGTGGTTATTATAAATCTCTGATGAGTGATCATTGGCCCTTCACCACTGAGTTTGAATCACACCTGGGGCCAAATTTTCACCTGTGAGGAAGCTGTCCAGATCGGACGGTGGTTCTATCCATAAGTTCACAAGGAGTCTTCCACAGCTGTAAAAGCTGAAAATGTCACCAGATGACTGTGGTTGTGAGTACCACATAAAATTCCTGTAAAGAAAAACATTGTAAAAATCTAAAATGTATACAGTTGTACCATTGAGTTATATCTCACTTTGTCTGGTTCCCTGCCTTACATAACTATGATATGATGTTATGTTAGGGGCAGGTAACTCCAGAGTCCAGAATACCTCTCACTTTGTCTGGTTCCCTGCCTTACATAACTATGATATAATGTAATGTTAGGGGCAGGTAACTCCAGAATACCTCTCACTTTGTCTGGTTCCCTGCCTAACATAACTATGATATGATGTAATGTTAGGGGCAGGTAAATCCAGAATACCTCTCACTTTGTCTGGTTCCCTGTCTTACATAACTGTGATATAATGTAACGTTAGGGGCAGGTAACTCCAGAATTCCTCTCACTTTGTCTGGTTCCCTGCCTTACATAACTATGATATGATGTAATGTTAGGGGCAGGTAACTCCAGAATACCTCTCGCTTAGTTACTTCTTCAATCTTAAGATCCCCTCTTTATAACATCCACTAGTTTTCAATATTCTCTCCAAATATCAACTGGACAATCATGAATGATATTAATTCATTGATAAAGTTGATTTGTTCTTCCGATGTGGTCTTAGTGTCTAGTGTTGCTGTGTAACACTCAAAACACTTATTATATTACGTTGGTTTGTTAAGTTTTTATTTTATTATTTTCAGTTTGTCAGGTGCCTCACCATTTCTAGGAGAAAATCAACAGGACACTTATCACAATATAACGTCTTTAAATTATCAATTTGATGAGGAATATTTTGACGGGACCAGCGAACTTGCTAAAGATTTCATACAAAATCTTCTGGTTAAAGATCAAAGGTATTATGTGATTTTATTACACAGTCAAAGCTGCATAATTTCACGGTCGGTGCTTGCATTTATTTTTAGCTTTGGTGAGATTCGATTACTTTAAAGTAAGTTATTTGATAATTTTCATTAAACTGGTTTTCGAATTTACTTGTATTTAGCAAGGACGTATATAATATTAAAATGTTTGTAGTGCAACATTCCCTAATAGTACAATATCCAAAAACTATTGACTGTGGTACGTAGCTAAAAATATTCACATACAGCATCCTGTGTGATTATTCAGCTTCGAAGGTTTTATAAAATTACATTCTTAAATATGTCTTTGTCAACAACTTAAGAATGCAAGTTGATTTATTTACTTATTTTGTATATTTATCCCATTATTGTGGTGTTAATGATCATTTCATTCATTTTGACATATATTAGAAAACAGCTGTGAACATTTTATTGATATTTATTTATTTCAGAAAACGAGCTACTATCTACGAGTGTTTAAATCATCCATGGATCAAAGTAAGATATTTTCTACTTTCACTTTATTCCTGTCTATAGTAATAAACTTAGTATGATCATGTACAGTCTCCTGTATTGATAAAATCATAGGTAACCAGATTCTTAAATGCTTCATGAACCCTATATTATGCTCCATGTCTTAGTGTACGTGCATCCCGCTCCCTTGTCTGTCTCAGTCTGTGTTTATCGATTGAAAAATGTCTGAAAATGAAAAATGGAGAAATAAATGCTTGAACCAATGAAAACTCATATCTGTACTTGTTTAATTAGTGGAAAAGGGCAAGTTCAATTTCAAAAGTGTAGTTCCCAATATCATATGTATGATCATATTTGATAGTATAGTTACCAATATCAAATATCTGATAGTATGATCATATCTGATTGTGTAGTACCAACTCACAAAGTTTGAGAGGGGGTATATTGGAGTCACTCTGTCGGTCGTTGGTCGGTCGGTCCGTCCGCATAAAATATCTGAAGTTTGTGGAGCGAAATTCTTTCACATTCTTCAAGCAATTGCAATGAAACTTGAAATATGTTATCACCATGAAGTATAGATGTGCAAGACACAATTTTCATTACCAGAGATTCCCTCATTCCAGAGTTATGTGCCCTTGAACTTAGCCATATAGTGTACAATGGCAGTCTTAGTTTGTGGAGCGAACTACTTCCACATTTTTCAAGTAATTGAATTTAAACATGAAATATATTATCAATATTAAATGTAGATGTGCAAGACACAATCTTCATGCCCAGTGATCCACTCATTGCAGAGTTATATCCCCTTGAACTTAGCCATATAGTGTACTATCACATTTTTAGTGTCAAAGCGGCGGCGGGTGTATTAGTCACCTCTGTGACAGCTCTAGTTACATTTATATCAATACATTCCATGATTCCTTATTTCCACAGATGGACTTCTCAGAAGTATCATTTGGTGTTAGTTTTTTTTGGTGTATCTATTTTATATATAGTATTTCCTAGATTTAATATTCAACAACTATCCTGTTTTTTATTTATTTTTAATCTATTAATTGTGAATTCAGATCAAATTAGTATTAATCACATCACCTTATAATTACATTGTATATACAAAAATATTTTAGTATCTTTTGTTTTATTTGTTCTGTTCTTTCACATCACAATTTTTATTATGATGTTGAAATAAGATAATATATAATATACAATACCCAGTGTTTTTTTTTACTGCATTAAGGCCAAAGTTTGGCCCCATTGCCCTGTCTGAAAAGTATGTTTTTTCCCTAAATTCACAAAAAAATCCCTTTCAGTAAAATGTCATTTTTCTTGAAAACATTTTTGGTGAAAGAGATTATTAAATGGACCTGTAGGAAAGCTCTTTTGTAGCCATCAAGGTTATGATCTATTGGTTATTAAATGTCAGGAACATATACCGGTACATGTTTGACATGTTATAGTACCCGTTTTTCTCCCCTGCTTTAATTCAAATATTATTTTTTCCCTGGGGTTTTATATCGCTCCAACAGCCAGGGTGGCTTTTTCAGATTTAATGGTTTAGGAAGAACCCAGTTATTCATCTGGGTATATTATAACTACTTTCTGTACACTAGTTAATTGGATAGATTCCTCACATGTGAATTTCTTCTGGTCCTTGGTGGGATTTGAACTTACAGTGGTGAGGGGCTAGTGATTACTAGTCAAAGACCATAACCACTCCACCACTGCCCCCCCTTTAATTCCTGAGTGGAACTATTATAAGTGTGTTTACTGTTGAATTAATTAGTACTGGTAAATAATCCTGGAACACATGTTGTTGTTAAGTTGATGTTTTTATTCAAATTTTTTTTGTAAAGGATGGTGTAAAATTCCTTTGTTATTAAAATGATAGAATTTATGTTTATATAATTAATTGATGTACATATTGTATATTGGTCCTTCAGCATTATTTGAAACACATTCAAAGCTGACAAAAGCACATGGTAAGAAGAAACTGTTAACATTAATGTAGAAAAGTTGGAAACAATTACTAACTGAATGAATCACAAGTTTATTGTTCAGGATCTTTGATACCCCAATTGTTGTGACGTCGTTGCTCTGTCTTGCCGTAGAATATTTGTTTTACATGCTTGTATATCTTGTTGTCTTGTTTCTCTCAATCAATCAATCAATCAATCAATCAATCATTCGTTCATTTTACTGTTACTCAGTCAGTACTTTGTCAAACACATTTATCTTGTTAATGTATATCAAAAACAAAAATCTTACTCATACATCAATTTCTTGTGATATTGTTACTCAAACACCATTATCTTGTCTACCAAACTTCTTTATCTTGTAACTCAGTCATCATTAACTCATAAATTAAAACACATTAAATCTTGTTATTTAGTCATTGCAGTCTAGGTAGACAAAGATCATTATCTTGTTATTCAATCATTGTGACCTCATTAATCAAATATGTTTGTCTTGTTATTCAGTGATATAGTCACACAATCTTGTTGGTCAAAGATGTTTATCGTGTTATTCAGTCATAGTGTCGGTCACTCCTGCATTATTGGTTTTACTCTGTTAGCATTGTTTTATTGCTAGAACAATAATGATTAAATCTACTCTCTTATTCTACTTGATCCAGTGTTGTATTTACTTACAGCATTTTGTTGTTGCATCTTATTCATCAAGTTACTGTGACACTGATGTTAATTTCAATATTTGTTGTAGAAGCTGTCCCTCTCTTCACTGTTTATTCTTCACTCATTTGACTTATCATTTTCACTCCTTTTGATCATTTAAATATTAATGTTAATTTCTCTCACTTAGATTTATAGCTTCCAACCTCTAATGATGCTGGGCATATGATGAAAGTCTCGTCCTTGTAGTGTATTGGCTATTTCTTGGATAACTAGATTTGACTGTTTGTTTGCACCAACTAAATATTGATATTTATACAACTGTTTCCTTAGACAGTTCTCAATCCACCCGTACCACCCATTATCTATTTGACCTTAAAATATTTTAAATGGGCTCTTTGTGGTCTCATTTACATACATTTACATATATGTGTGGAGAATGGATGTTTAGCTACATTGGTACTATTTTCATGAAAATCCTTTGCAAGGCGAAGCTGCCAGATAATCAGTTGCATTACTTTTGAAGAGCCCCTCAAATATTTGAAACTTTGCTTCTCTTTGTACACACTATTAAGATTCAAGCACACCTCCGCTGGAGGCATATGTGTTATGTGTTAATTTAAAGCTACTTCTTGTTTGTCTCTTGGGTTAAATGTCTCACCGTCAGACCAGGTCATTTGGTGACCAATGAAGGAAGATTCCAAGTGTGCACCTGGATAGATGCGCCAAACTTCTGTAAGCTGGCTTCCTGACAGCTTCCTCACATGTAAAATTTGGTCCTGAACAGGATTCAAACTCAGTTCAGTTCAGTGAGGGACTGGTGATTACTTGTCTAAGGCTGGAACCAATTGACCTAAAAGCAAAAGCCTTACATATATTTACCATCAGTGAGATATGGATTAGAAGATCTGAAACTTAGATTTTGAAAATTGTGTTCTTGGATTATTATTGCTAAATACTGAAAGTTGAGGTCTGAAATTTGAGATTTGAGGTCTGAAATTTGGGATATGAGATTTGAGGTTTGAAATTTGAGTACTGAGATGGGAGATGACAGATTTGAGTATTGGTTATGATTTTGGATCCAGTAGTTAAAATGATTCATTCATTTATAAGTGTAACTTATCATGGAATGTCTTCAGTTATTGTTAATTGATTGTAATTAATTTCTTATACATTACTGAACCAATTATTTTACCTGTATACAGTAAAACCTCATTTAGCACTCATCTTAACATTAATACCACCTCATCAAAAAGACCATACATCTCCAGAGTAGTTTAAAATACTTCTTCTATTTTGAACTTGATAATAAGACTACCTGAATATTAAGACCAGTTTAATGGCCCTATAGGGTGGTTTTAATATAGAGGTTTTACTGTATAATGTACTAATTACTTCCATACACTGTAGAGCTTGGTTTGTATGACGCTTTATGTTAAATGCCTGGTAGAATTTTACTGACAGTATGCTTAAAGTATATACTTTAAGTATAATTAACAAGTAATCATGGTTTATTGATATATAGCATCATTGATGTTTTAATGATCCAATTAGTTTGATACAAACTACTTTCATGTAATATTTAAAAGGATTTAGCATTAATTTTATAATCATCTTGTTATTAAGATTTACTTTTAATGCTTTTAATGATTATTGGATGATTTTGTATTGCTTAACTTTCTTGAACAACATTTTGAAAATCTTTTGATGGCATAGAATTACTAACTCTTCTGTAGGCAACAGGTTGGTTTAAAGTACATTTTAATGTGCCCTTCATTACAAGGTTAAAGAAACTGTTGACACAAATGTGCACTTCATTATAGATTTAAAGAAACAGTTGGCACAAATGTGTTTTTCAATGAATGAAGAGTTAAGTCCCTTTTGTCAGTGCTCTGTTATAACTATAGTTATAAACACACAGTTCTGATGAAGTGTCAATAACCAGTCCAGATATGCAATGTGATTTTGAATACTCTTACTTGCCAAGAAAGTTAGTTGTTTAAGGAAGTAACTTTTTTTATAACTTAAATGAATATCTTCTCCGAAATATGTTTAGACTGTTCTTTTATAAATTTTCAAAATCTGGTTGCTGTGAGTTACCACAAAATGGTCAAGCTGCAGATTTTCAGATATTGATCATAATCAGTTGTTTCTAACTTTGTATAAAGGTACATTCTATATCAAACTAGTACACAGAAATAATGTCAGTAAAAAAAAGTTTGCAAATGCGTCAAACACCATGTGATTCATGTTAATGATTAAATGCTTGCCTCTGGTTGTTGGCATTGGTCATACTTTTCTAACTTATACGTTTTTTTTCTCTTTATGTGAAGTGAATATATTATTGTATGTATATATAGTATGTAAATACAACATTGTTACATATTGTAAGAATTATAAAATCTGTTTGTTGTTATGAGCTTTTATTGTTATTTTGCAGCCTGTGGAGAAACGTCATAAAGCCTTACGTAGGTCCTCCGTCATCAACACTGAACAACTGAAAAAATTCCTAGCTAGACAACGATGGAAGGTTTGATCTTTTTACTTGACTAATAAGGCTATAAAAAAGTAGCCATGTTTACAGCATCTCTGTTGATTATTAACTATTTATGTTTCCAAGCATACCTCTCATACTTCGGAGGTATGATTTGTTCACAATGATTTCTATAAGTTGGAAATTGTTGTTACCAGAAACACATAATTTTTCTGGCCTGAACAAATAGAGCTATTGCTGATAAGTAAACTTATCATATTTAATTATTTTGTCCTCCATAAGAATCTAAAATGCAAAGTGCTGGATTTTGAATCAATTTTCTGTACATTATCATATAAGAGTAGAATTTTACATGATTTTTGTCGAGCCCGCCTGCGATGAGCTCGACTTAGTCGCCACAATGGCGGTTGCGTGTCTGTACGTTAGTTAGTTAGTTAGTTAGTTAGCTAGCTAGTTAGTTAGTTAGTGAGTGAGTGAGTGAGTGAGTGAGTGAGTGAGTGAGTGAGTGAGTGAGTGAGTGAGTGAGTGAGTGAGTGAGTGAGTGAGTGAGTGAGTGAGTGAGTGAGTGAGTGAGTGAGTGAGTGAGTGAGTGAGTGAGTGAGTGAGTGAGTGAGTGAGTGAGTGAGTGAGTGAGTGAGTGAGTGAGTGAGTGAGTGAGTGAGTGAGTGAGTGAGTGAGTGAGTGAGTGAGTGAGTGAGTGAGTGAGTGAGTGAGTGAGTGAGTGAGTGAGTGAGTGAGTGAGTGAGTGAGTGAGTGAGTGAGTGAGTGAGTGAGTGAGTGAGTGAGTGAGTGAGTGAGTGAGTGAGTGAGTGAGTGAGTGAGTGAGTGAGTGAGTGAGTGAGTGAGTGAGTGAGTGAGTGAGTGAGTGAGTGAGTGAGTGAGTGAGTGAGTGAGTGAGTGAGTGAGTGTGTCCGTCCGGATCCTTGTCCGGGCTGTATCTCCCTTATGCATGGACACTTTTTAAAATAACTTGGCATAATTGTTAAACACCATGAGACGGTGTGCAGTGCGCAAAATCCAGGTCTCTAGCTCAAAGGTCAAGGTCACAGATAGAGGTCAAACGTCAAAAATGAGCATTATAGACCTTGTCCGGGCTGTATCTCCCTTATTCATAGAAACTTTTTAAGATAACTTGGCATTATTGTTAAACACCATGAGACGGTGTGCAGTGCGCAAAATCCAGATCTCTAGCTCAAAGGTCAAGGTCACACTTAGAGGTCAAACATCAAAAATGAGCATTATAGACCTTGTCCGGGCTGTATCTCCCTTATGCATAGAAACTTTTTAAGATAACTTGGCATAATTGTTAAACACCATGGGGCGGTGTGCAGTGCGCAAGATCCAGGTCACTAGCTCAAAGGTCAAGGTCACACTTAGAGGTCAAATGTCAAAAATGAGCATTATACACCTTGTCCGGGCTGTATCTCCCTCATGCATTGAAACTTTTTAAGATAACTTGGCATAATTGTAAAACACCATGAGGCGGTGTGCAGTGCGTAAGATCAAGGTCTCTAGCTCGAAGGACAAGGTCACACTTAGAGGTCAAACATAAAAAATAATCATTATACACCTTGTCAGGGCTGTGTCTCCCTTATGCATTGAATTATTTAAAAATGACTTGCCATAATACAATGCGACCATGTGTCTTGGGCAACACCCAGATTTTTATAGGTCAAAGGTCAAGATTACAAATTCGGTCAAATATATTTTCCTTGTCTGGGCTGTAACTTCTGTTTGCATTCAAGGATTTTTAAATAAATTGGTATAAAAGTTTACTTCAATGAAATGATGTGTCATGAATATCACCCATACTTGTAGTTCAAAGGTCAAGATCACAAGCTGGCTAAACAGGGGCTCGACATGTTGCCCTTGGGCTTCTAGTGTATAATTATACTTAAAATAATTTATACCCTTTGCATTCATTTTTTACCAAATTGAACTATGTAACTAATCAAGATGCTTGCATACATGTATATTAGAGGACCAAGTTCAAAATACAGAAGAACAATTATATTGTGAATAAAATATGTCACCCTGTAATGTACTTGACAACGCTCCTTTGTGTTCTGTCATGTCACAGTTGTTTCTGGAGTTACAGTGTTAAATTGTGTTGTTTTATATTACAGCGCTCCATGAAGATTGTATCACTATGTAACAGATTATCTCGTAGTATGCAGCTGAGACGTATTCAGAGTTCTGACACATTGGGTAGTACATCGGAAGAGGTAAGGTTTAGTGTAAGTCTGAAATGTCACAGAGATTTGATGAGAAATATGGTAACATCTAGATCTAGCACATGTCTCCGATTAGACATTTTTCCACATGTTGTTTCTACTTGTTGTTTCTACATGTTGGTTCTACATATTGTCTCTACATGTTTACTCCTCTGTACCGAAACATCAATATATTTATTTGAACAATAATAAAGAAATAAAACAACAGTTCTGATCAAATAATTAATTAATGGTATCTGTTTTTTTGGGTAAAATTCCAATGAAATTCAAGATACTGTTTCAAAATTTGTAAATTATGTATCTGTATATAAATTGGAAATTTTACATTTTCTTAAAATTGTATTGTGAAGCTTACGTATTTAAGCATTGATTTAAATATTTCCCACTAATTCTGTGACGTTTCACATATTATTCTGTATAGATCAACACTACATCAAGAATACTGTCAGTGTTCTAATACACTTACAGTACTCCTGTACCTATCCCAGATGGTGTAGATATACATTCTAAATCTATGATTACTATTACATTCAAACCTGTGTAAGCCGCAACCTTAGAATAAAGGCAATCCTGTGAATAAAGGCCATTATTTTCAAAACGATCGTTGATTAGTTAGAACAGAATGATGTCCGAATAAGGGTAACATGTTAATAAAGGTCACATTATGTCTTTCCCAAGGGTGGCCTTTATATACAGGTTTGACTGTATATCTCAGTACAACTCTATTATCATATGGAAATGCTTCCTGTTTTGTCATTGCTATCTTTACATACTGATTCTTTAAGTTTGAGGGCAGTATCAGAAGTTACATACTCTCATGAATGGCCAAAAATCCAAACAGTGAATATTGATAAGCTATTAAAAGTGCTGAAATTTACCCAGGATCTTCTGAGACGCCCCTTGTTAGTTTGTCTTTGATGTTAAGTGTGATGTTTTTATTATTTATATATTGCAAGTTAGATCCAAATTTATCCCAACAAATGTAATTAAAGATAATCTCCCTTTACTAATTGGCTTGTCTGTTTTCAAAGTAAAAGTCGAGCTATTGTGATCACTGTGTCAAAAAACTTTAATGTAAGCTATAACTCACAGATGAACATTAGCACCACCTATGTGGTGATTGTGATATCATCTATATCATACTGATTTATGTGTTTGGTATAAATAGTTATCCAGCTTTATTAGTGTAAAGGGAGACAACACTGCTCTAATTTATACTTAATATTTAATAGAGTTACCTTTCTTTGATGTATGATAATACTTGGGTCAATATTGATATGCCTATAATAAACTACTATAGCTCAACCATGAGTTTTGAGCCGTGACGGAAGAATACACTAAATCGACTGGGGGATGTGGATATGTTACTGAAAAAGGCATTTATGGGTAATATAATTATAAGACTAATTTAGCATGATGTTTGTAGTAAGTGTCGCTGGCGTAGTGGGTAGAGTGTACGTTTTTACTATGAGCCAACAGGCACGAGTTCAATTCCAGACTGCACTATACTTTTTTGGGGGCATATTACATTATTGTTTTAAAATATTTTTTTTCTTTTTTAATCTTTTTTTTGTTTTATCTAAATAAATTCATATTGCACAATATTTAGTTCACAGATCTACTTCACTCATTGAAGTTGTATCGAATTCTGTCTCTGAGTCAGATAGGTAGTCTGAATCAAACATTATTCTTTTTAGAATTTTAAGTTTTTTTACTTCAAAAAATTTATATAAAACACTTTGATCATAGAAACTTTGCATAAAAAAAAAACACTCAAGAAAAACATGCATAATAAGAGGGCTGGTGACTAGAATTGAACTCAGACTTTATTCAATACGACATCTTGAGCTAAGGCGCTCTACTTATTGTGCCAGCATATTGCAGTCATTATTGTACTGGTTAAATTCACCTTATCAATATGTTTTAGTCAGATTTGTTCCGAATATCGACATCCCCTATTTGACTTAGTGAATAATTTCGTCATGGCTTGAGCTATACATATACATGTATGTATGTAAAGGGAGACAACACTGCAATGATTTTATACTTAATGTTTAATAGAGTTAACTTTCTTTGATACTTGGGTCAATATTTATATGCCTTTCTATTATATGTACATGTATTAATAAACTGTTACATATATAATATGTATGTGTGTTCTTAGAATTATTACATTCACATTGTGTTTTCTGTGCTAGATTTGTAGTGTGATATTTATACAAGTTATCATAGTTGATGTACTTCTAGTTGGTTTGAATAATTTTCAGAAAATTCAGAAAATGTTGGATGAAGTAAGATAATGTTACACTTGTGCTGCACGCACTTTATGTTTGTCTGATGGGTTGATGTGAGTGTTATATAAGTGCTAATGTATGTGTCAGTGTTTAAGTATGGGTGTTGCAGCATAATAATGCTAATAAATTTCTTACAACAAAGTATTTATTTCCAGCAGTGTCAAAGATAACTGCATAATTCTGAATTCTTTGTTTTCAGTTTTTAAGTCATTAATTTTGTAAATATCATAAAAAAAGAAAAGATTGGTGTTTTTGATGTGATGCTAGTTTTTGTGCTATGTTTTTAACATAAAGTTATTATATTTTGTGCAGTGCGGTGAGATGACAGCTATGTCAGTTTGTGAGTTTTTATGTCAATATTTGTTATTTCATATCAGGGGTCACTTGGGAGTTACACTTTGTTGTATATTTTTCTATTTCTCACATAATACAGAATGCATGTCCTTGATAATTATGACCTCTATCTGTATCAGATGACAACAAACAATTATGTTATACTACATGATTTGTAGATTTATTCTTTTCTGATGTTTTTTAATCAAGGTAATTTAATTATTAGGTTTGTGTCATGAAAATGTCAAATAGGAACTTTTATGTCGGGGTATGTAAATTGTTATAAATAGTTAAAACAGCCACTTGTTATAATGTGTGTATGATCATTTTGGTCCCCAGAAGAGTAATCAGTGATGCTTTACAGAAATGAAATATATTTGATAATTGTGTTCAGTCTATAAATCAATTATGTAGTCAAGTGATATAAATAAAGAATATAATTTCAATAACATCTTGTGCATTATCTATCATATCACGTGCATGGATGTCTATCAATTATTGACGAACTATTCTACAAGTCACTTCATTATATAATCCAGGTATACACCGTGTTTTTCTACTTTCTTTTGCTTTGCTATGGTGATTAATATATCAATGTATGAATATTTAATTGACAAATTAATATCCACTGTCTATGAGATAAACTGTAGATAGTTTCACAAACCACTGACTTCACAATTTTACAAGTTATTGTCTTGCTTAAAACTTGTCACATATTGTAAATATTTCAAGCTAAAATATTTTTTCTCAGTTTTGTACTTGACACAAATGATTAAGAAGCCCTATGCTGTCTATAATTTCATACAAATTAAATCCGCTTTTATTTTTGCTTGATAAGAAAAATTCTGAGAAAAAAATGAGAATGAGTACAGATACCTTCATGTCCTTAATTAGATATATTTATAAGTGATGTCAGTTAAATCATTCTTAATCCTTTTCTTAATGTGTTATATTTTATATGTAATGGCTATAGTTTGATTTATTTTGAAGTTATTTATTTCAGAAAACATCTAAAGCAGATACTGCTGAAGAAGAAACACTTGATAGTTCTGTAGAAATATCTGAAAATATGGAAACAGACGTGAACGGTGGTGATAATGTACAAGTTGTACATCCAGATGTTAGTGTAATAGTGCCTGCTGCTGCTGCTTGTGATGAAGTAGACAATGTGGAATCATTTGTATCTGGTCTGATTAATGTTGCAAAAGATCTGCTGTTACATAACACCACAGATAGTACAGAAATTCAGCCATCACTTGATGATGAAGACAAAAGTGGCAAAGTTGTATTAGAAGAAAAAGAAGTCATTATTGAAGCTGAAACTGTTGCTTATAAAGATGAAAAGGTGAGACTGGAAGATTGTCTGACAGAAATTGAGACACAATCCTGTAAATCTCCTGTTATGTCAGACAAGCAGACTGCACATAACCTGCCATTATTTGATGATATTAGTATTAATGAGGTGACTACATCAACTAGCCATGTGAAAGATACATCACTATCTGATATTTGCACTCATGAGTCAATATCTGAAGAGAATGCTGCTGATGTAGAAGATGAAGGAATTGGAAATATCAGAGATTTGCAACAGTTGACAAACCAACATACATCAAAGATATCTTCTCATTTGTCAAAGTTAGAGGTGAAAGCTGATACTGAATGTGCTAAAGGGATAGAGACAACTTTGCTTACTGAAAATGAGGCTGAAGAATTAGTTACGCCCCCTGAAAATAAGAAGGACCAAGCTTTAAGTCTAAGACAAATTACTGATGGATTAACTTTCAGAGAAGTTTCGATGGAAAGCCGTCTTGTACAAATTGACGAGGTTGATGAAAATTCAGAATGTGTAAATATTGGTGAATTTGATAACATTATAGGAGATCAGGTCGATGCCAATACAGACCATTGTAAGGAGACTGAAAGTGGTAATGCCAAAGTGGAATTGAAGGGAGGCAAACCAGAATGTCAAGATAAAAAATCCAAGATACACAGATTTGTTCAGATATTAGTAGAAAATGTATTTGAAAAAGCCATGAATCAGATCACAGAAGAGAGTTTACAGGATATTAAAGATACTGAAATATCTTATTTGAATGTTAATACTGTTGAAACAGTTCAAAATGTTAATGAGTTTGATGAATTGACTGAAGTTGCTGAACAATCATCAGATATTGACAACAATCAAAGTGATGAATTAGTTCTTTGTAACCCCTCAAATACAATTGGAAGTGCAGTTTCAAACAGTAGCCAATTTGTAAATAGCCACCCGAGTGTAGAAGCATTAAACAAAGAAGAACATGCCATAGAAAAAGATCAAAATAAGAGAAAGGTTATTGACTCATTAGAATTATATTATACATCTGGTATGATAGAAACAGCCAGAATTAATGTCCATGAGGTAATAGAAAATGCTCTCCATCAGTTTGAAGCGGAAAATGTAAAATTAACATCTGAAAGTAAAGTTTCTGAAATCTTTGTTGAAACAATTAGTTCCATTAATGAATTTGAAGGTAAGGACTTTATTGGAAATGATGGAGTTAAGGCATCTACTCATGACAGTGATGAAGAAGAATTCTTAACTGATAGACATCTGATAGTTGCTGAACATGGTTCTGAATCAAACTTTACTGATACTTATAGAAGTGTAGAAACAATTGTTAAGGAACAGGAAATGTGTGTAACCAGCATCAATGAATTACTTCAAGTAAACACTGAACCATCTAATGAGAAGATTCCTACAATTGATGGTAGTCAAAATGAAAATGGGCTTCAACTGGCTGATCATCCTATTGAGGTGTTACATGATAAAATACAAGGACAAATATCCCAGAGTGGAAGACATGATAGCGGGCATGTGAAGATGTATGATCCTTTGAAGGTAACAATGTTTGAGGTCAATGATATAAACTTGGAGATATTTGAAGATAAGCAATCTGATGAAGAATGGTTTGGATGCTTTGATTCCACTGTACCATGTGATGGGAAGAAGAATGACAAACAAGTGTACAAGAAGAAGAGACAGAGAAGACTGATGACAAAGCAAAGAACACTGAAGAAAGCCAACAATTTCTGGGAGATGGAAGATTATTGTAGTGTATCTAGATGTGAAATGTTTGAAATGCAAGTTCTCAATAATAGCGAATAAGATATGTCAAATTGTTTCCTAGATGATAGAGACCATCTGATTGGTCCAGAGGATGAAAAAATTAAAGATACTGACCAATCAATTAATAACTATTATCTAACATGAAGCTCATGAAACATCTGGTCAGCAAAGTAACATGAACACACAAAGTATTGGAAGTTAGAACATTAACACCATTGTGGGAAGTTTGAACAATTTTACAATTATACTTGACAATTTAATTTTTATGGTGACAAATAAATTCAGAATAGAATCATGTCGATCTTTGATACATTCTGTCTCAAGAATAGATTTGTTTATTACCAGAATACATGCTGACAGAGAATTGCTTAAAGAGTGCAAGAAGGTTATCTTTTCACACAAACTTGTCCTTGTTCCTAGTTTTATTCACCATTGCCCTGTGAGGAAAGGAAAACCTATTTGTATGAAAATTATCAAAGCAAATTCATTCCAGCATGCAATGCGAAGTAAACATTGTGTGAGAAATGTACTGTTGTCTGAAATTTTACAATATTTAGTAATGTTTTGTATTGTTTATGTTGTTGTTGAGACATATTGGACAGCTGTTGCCATGATGAATCACACAAGCTACATTTCAGTGTTAAATGATGCACTATATGTTCTCTGAGTTAGCATGACATTATCGATAATTTTTTTTCCAAAATTCTCTTTTGTATTTACCTAACAAATTCGTCTGAACACTAATCTCCCTGGAGATGTTCTCTGAAAATGAGATTTAAGTACATACACTTCTCCGATAGTAGAATGCTGATTGTTGTGATGTTTCTTGTAGATGTTGATAGACTTGATGAAACCAAGGTGAAATGTTATCTTAGATTTTCTAGGAGTCTCTTAGTGTAAGTAATCTCAAACATGACAAAAACAAGCTCTTCATGCATACCTGTTTTTTTTCTCTGTCTGAGATTTAATGTTTGTATAACTAGATAATGTCATTGCCAAACTGCAGTACGTAGATGAATGTATGGAGGTGGTATGTTGTAATATCTGAATGGATGTACATTTTTACAAATGTGCTACATTTTATGCCCCCTTATTGGTAATGTTTTTGGCCTGTTTGTTTGTCTGTCTGTTTGTTTGTACCAAACTTTAATCTTGCCTATAAAATCAAAATGCTTCCACCTATAATCATTAAACTTCATAATTATGTTGGTTTCTCTTGACAAATTCTACAGGACATATGCATTGTCTGGTCAGTAGGTCAAAGGTTAAGGTCACCTATTGGGGTCATTGTGTTTTAAAAACATGTCTTGTTTTTTCTGTAATCAATTGTTTGTAATGGTGTTGTATGGTGTGCTGTGGTTTGGTGTTGAAGACATATATATGGTATTATGGAGATGATTGATTCTTCCATGAAGATTTGTGTTTTAGTGAAAGATTTCTGATGTGATTCAGAAATCTGCTGTTATGGTTTTCCTGTAATTTGATTGTTACTGTCTCCTCTGATATATCAACTTACATCAGAGATAAGATCTGATGTAATACTGTGTCTCAATCATTCTACTCCTTAAGTATCTGATGCCTGACTTGTAGCATTGTTTCAAAAAACTGTCAGTATCAATTCATATCAGTTTTGGATTGTAATGTTCATTTTAAGTGATCCATAAATCTTCAATCTATTGCTGAATAAGCTAAGTCTTGTTTGAAATTCAAATTCGTTGTTAAATGGTTATTATGTAAGAAGTATATGTATTTGTATTTAAAATTTTAGTTATATTTATGTATTTGTTTCTTGTGTATGCAACTTTTGAATATTGGAAATATAAAATATAATCTTTTTTTATGGCCATTCTTTTGTCGAGTCAAATATAAATAACATTAAAATCTTCTGCTTTTAAACTGTATAGGGCAATTATAGTTGGAACTTCAGACATCTTTGTGTGGAAGACACTTAAATGTGTTTTTTTGCTAGAACTTTATTTCTTCTGTATGAGTGTGTTAGAATTTAACAAGTATTTATACATGATAATTTCACTTGATTATGCATTACTGTATTCTAGAACAATCTGGCTCATATCTTTCTGAAACAGAATAATAAACTTTGTGCTTTGCAGTTAAGTTGGTTTGAAGTTAACTGTTAAGAATATATTGCATAGTTACGGGCAATTAATTTCTTTGCTATAATAGACACCGTCATAGATTTATGATACAATAATGTGTCCTTACTATGTTAAAATGATATTTGTGTGGCCAGGTTCATTAGAAAATAGTCTGTTTGTGATCACATTCCTCTATCAAACTTATAATTATATCCCATCCATTGTCAATACCAGCATCAGGGGAAGTAACTGATATAAATGTAATTAAAAAGGATGGCAATACAAGGGAAGTGACTCTTTATATGGAATTAAAGTCTTCGTGTGATGTCAATTGACCAATCAAATGGCTGGAAATTTGCTGGGGTGTAAAGACAATATCTGATACATCATACGCTTTTTCGAGGTTCTTCATTTTAGATCAAAGCTGACTACTTGATTGATTGCATGTTGTAGTTTTTGCTGCTTGCAGAAAGTTCAATATAATGCAAAAGTTGGCAGTTAGGTGAAGGTGTATTGTAATGACTTTATTTATCCAACATCTGACAGATGAGTGGGAGTGAGCTTGGAATTTTTCTGATATGTTGACAGGTTTAATGTATACAAGAGAAAACAATTTATTTTTGTTTGTCTGTCTAAGTTAATAATAAGCTTTTATTTGATAGAGATGATTTTCATGTAAAAACAATCTTTATAAGAACCTGTGTAATGGACAAAACATGTCACTGGTAGTTTCCATTTATTTTCTTCTTAAAACCCAAACTACCTATAATGGAGATTGACAAACACTATTATCAAATGGTCTTTTAATGTATGTCCATTCGTTATTGGAATCTCAACACATAAAATACACTATTTTGTTAAGCGCATTTTATGATAACTATGTAGTGTACTTGTTGATTCATTATAAAATGCTTGAAATTTCAAATACATTCAGTGCGGATACAATATTTATTTTACTATTAGATTCATATCTTTTTCATACCTTTATATCAATATTACAGTGTTTAAAATTGTATTTTATTTTACTTTATATTTTACTACCTTAATGTACTATGCAAAATGTTTAAACTATATGTTTTTATAATTTATACAGTCAAATCTATGAACAAAGCTCATCAAATTTTTATATCAATTAATAATTGTGTAGCTAAGATGTGACCTTTGTTTAAATGGTGACCTTTATTCACAGATGAATGTTCTCTCAGGTTTAACTGTATACCTCTGTAATGTACAATGATAATAAACTATATCCTTAATGATTTTATTTTTAATATGTTTATGTCCTGTAGCTTCTTGTAGTGGTGTTCTAACATCACACCAACTTACAGCCAAGTTTGGCAACTTTTACAGCTTTTGGTGGTGGATTAAAGACCCCCCCCCCACAGACAGAACCAATGACCTTCTATTAACTAGATGGACTGCTACTGTACCTGTGTAATTTGGTCTCATGTTGTATTTTAACTCACAGTGGTGAGGTGATAAGTAATTACAAGTCAGAGACCATTATCACTTAACCACAGAATTGAACAGCTCCCAGAATTGTAACTTCATGGTATGCCCTATTGTGTACCTGATGTACATTTATGTTTCTATGCTATGAATTGATTTGAAGTTAGCTGTCAAGAATTAAGGACTGCATGAGTATAGAAACAACCTAACAATAAATACACAAGAGTTTTGTATAGCTCAGAATGTTATTGTCATAATCTGTTCCAAAACATCTTTACTTACAATTATGCTACCCAGGTGTCATTTCTTTGTGGCATCTTAGCTGTGATCCTATGCTGATAACCCATCTACCTATAAAAATAATTGTATTTTGTCATGCACGGTATCTGACAACAAGTGAATTTTTCTGTAAAATCACTATTCTATCAGATGTTTTACTACATAAGAATAAAAAAAACATGAAACGGTTTTATACTTAGACTGTGACTTGGCAACTGTTAAGAAACTTAAAATTTCAATTAGGGAGATAACAGGTTGCCATGTATTATCTTATACCATTAAATCTGTTATTATTGAAAAAACATAGCTCTCTGTCTGTAAAGTATACAAAAACAAGACTTATGCATGATGTGGTTTGAAGTTCGTAAGATTTGTACCGGTATGTTCCTGGAAACATTTAATATCTCTGTTGTTGTAGTTTTATCACCGATTTATTGGTTTATATCAGCTATTTTATGAGGTGATAACTTCCTGTAGAGAAAACTCCTGCATGTAGTGCTGCTTGTGATTTTTAGAAAATATGTGTAACCCCATTGAAAAAGAAGAAAGATTTAGAAGCTTTTTCTTCTGGTTGTTCAAACATTTATTATAACCTCGCAAACAAAGTTTGAGAGGGGGTATATTGGAGTCACTCTGTCTGTCGGTTGGTTGGTCCATCCGTAGGCATAATGTTTGTGGAGTGAACTACTTCCACATTTTTTAAGCTATTGCAATGAAACTAGAAATATGTTGTCACCATCAGGTGTAGATGTGCAAGACACAATTTTCATGCCCAGCGATTCACTCATTGAAGAGTTATGTCCCCCTGAACTTAGCCGTACAGTGTACTATTGCAGTATTAGTGTCAAAGCGGCGGCGGGGTATTAGTCACCTCTGTGACAGCTCTAGTTTATAATAGTGAGTTGTCTGGTTTAAGAATTAAATGAAAAGCAAGTTTGTCTGTGGCATAATTTTGCAAATGTCGCCATGTTGGAAATCATATACTAGTATATACTCAATATTGTAAACTAAGAAAATAGATGGATCAGCTAGTCCAGCAATAACAGATGGTGGCTATTACACAAATAAAATGAATGCAGGAAAAATGAATTATGCATACTGACCCTTTGGCGGTCATGGATATATAAACTAGAAAAGTTTTACTAAGGACACTACTTGGAAGTGCAGGCATTTATAAAGGTGAGAAAAATGTTATATTTAGCTCACATTGATGTATCTTTAATCAGAGCAACAAACTAGTGTAATGGTTTGTACCAATGTATTATAAATAGAAATCATTTACACTCAAGTGTAAACTTGTTCAACTTGTGTTGTCTGATTTTCTGCTATATTTATATCCTGATCACGTTTTTTTTGTGCTACAGGTAAATTTGAAGGATCACATGTTGAAAGTGTGAACATTCATGTATCGATAAATATAATGTTTTGTATTCCCTGCAGGAACTGCATGATATTAAGAGTTTTGTTCCATGAAAGCTTTCCTCTTAAAATCAGCCTAGCTCTGAGTGGCACTAAATTACTGGAAGTAGTTTGTAAAAGTCATTATTAGTAATGGTAATGATACACTATGAATGTATGATACAATATGATTGTCTTTTGTCAGTGGACTGTCCAAAGTAAACTTAAACTGTTTATCATAAATCAACTGTACAATGTAGTGCCTGGTCATTGTAAAAAATGATAATGGCACTCCTGCTGTAAATAGAATGTACATTTTAATGGCACTCCTGCTGTGAAAAAAATGTACAATTTAATGACACTCCAGTTGTAAACAGAATGTACAATTTAATGGCACTGCTGCTGTGAAAAAAATGTACAATTTAATGGCACTCCAGTTGTAAACAGAATGTACAATTTAATGGCACTGCTGCTGTGAAAAAAATGTGCAATTTAATGGCGCCCCAGTTGTAAACAGAATGTACAATTTAATGGCACTCCAGTTGTAAACAGAATGTACAATTTAATGGCACTGCTGCTGTGAAAAAAATGTGCAATTTAATGGCGCCCCAGTTGTAAACAGAATGTACAATTTAATGGCACTCCAGTTGTAAACAGAATGTACAATTTAATGGCACTGCTGCTGTAAATAGAATGTACAATTTAATGGTGCTTCTATGGACATAGTTAATTGGCTAAACCTGAGCGGTTTTTCATAATAATGTTGCTGATGCACATTGTACTCATATTTAAAGTGGCATTACATGTGACTTTGTTCTTTTTTTATCCTTGAATGGTAAATGAGTTATATAATGCACAATGGAAATTGAAGGATAAGGACTTGTATAATGTATTGTAAGTGTACTATGTAAGGAAACAATAGACTATCATTACCATATTCAGCCATTTGCTTATGTAAAATGAGATTTCTACATTGGCTCTGTCAAGCCTGCTCTCTTATTGATTTTATGATTATAAATGTATTTTCTGCATGAACAAAAGAACTCACTTAAATCATTGATTATTGTAACCTTCTCAAACATACACTGTGGTTATTGATAAAGTTGACAAAGAAATATAGAGATTTAAAGAAGTCATTGTAGTGCATGTTTATTTCCTGGAAAGAATTATTTCCCCTTGATATTTTATTCTTTGTGAACTATAAAAATATGTTATTTTTATAAATGTCAGTTATTAAAGACATTCTCTGAACAAGGCAGAGTTTGACTGATAAAAATATGTGTATTTTATTATATGTGAGATTTCAAACATTAAGCAAGACAGTATTTATGGTGTTTTTCTATATATTTGGTGAGTTTCAGACATATACATTGTACATATTCACTATATGTTACAGGCTTTATAGCTAGTATACTATTTTTTTCTCCCTGAGGATATACCAGGCTATTTCTGTCTTATGAACTTGTCAAAATTTATCTTTGTGAGTATAACTCGCAAACATTTAACCTTACAGCCCACATGTCTAGCATCACAGTGGGTGAAAACTAAAGTAAATCATTACATTTTCTTGTTGTTGTTGATAGAAGGGTACCTAGATATAATATCATCAATACTTGGCAGGTAGGTAACATTGGTTTGGGAGAATTGCCAGATTTTCTGGCTCAAACAACAACCTGTTAGTAGCTTATAGTTTGCCTAATTGCCTATTAAATGTCTAAACATCTCAGAAACTATCAGTGTAACATGTCTTCATTGAATGTCTTGTTCAGTAATTGCCTTTCTGAGGTTTACCGTGGCACCAACAGCCTGGTTTATTTGGCGATTTATTTGGGGAGCCCAGAGGTTAGAGCCCAAGCGTCCAAATGGATTGAACCTAACCGACCTTTCATAAGACAGCTAGACACCAGGTTTCTCATATATGATTGTTTCTGGTCTGGGTTGGATTTGAACTCCTAGCAGTGGGGAAATTGCTTGGGTAAGCCAGCCACCTTATATAACTAAAACATGTACTTCTTAGGGATATCATAGTATCTTTGTTAGGGGTTGAGCTTGAGGAAGCCATGATGCAGACACATGGGGTTTGATTTCCTGTTTAAGAAGAATACTGCATTATGTTGACAATCACTTAAATTGATCTTAAATAGTACTGGTTTCTAAATATGAGGAATAATGTTTTCCAGTAATTAAATAGCTTGTAACACATTTGATGTTAAATCTTAACTTTTTACTAAACTGAACTTGTTTTAATAAGGGTACTGTATAGAATGGGAAAGAAATTTTACAACTTCTTCTAAAAAAAGTCAAACTAGACCATGTATTGAGTGATATAGTACTGTACCTTCATATGTATCTTCAAAACTGGAATGTAGAACACATTATGTAATACAAAACTCAAACATGCTTATAAAGTGTTTATTGAACCCTTAATGATTTATATATGCTTCATGAAGGCTTTTTTCTTCAATGCCAGACACGCCTTTGAAGAAGATAAATGTGTTTTATTCTTGGAAGTTTCTCAGAAAAATTGCTGAATTGAAATTTTTGTATACATTATTGATTACTTATAAGCCTTGTAAGTTGGTTGTGATCCAATCATCTATATAGGACTCAAGAATTCTTAGTACCACCTATTCCCTATTAAATGTCCCTTCACTAATTTAAACCACCGCTTCCGTGGTCGAGTGGTTAAGGTTGCTGACTTCAAATCACTGTGACCTCTCACTGATGAAAGGTCTTTGGTTCGAGCCCCGCTACCGACCATGGCTCTTTATTTGAGAAATTAGGCAGTTGCTTATGGAGTCTAGTACTGGTTCTTCCCAGGAGCGATGCTTAGGTGAACTGTCCGCCTCATATAACTCTGACTGTTGAAAAGGGGCGTAAAACTCGATATAAAAAAAAGAACTATCAGGGGGTGGGTGCCTCATTGGTTAAGTGCAGGACTGTCTAGTTATCACCATTTGAACTCACCATTACTCACAAGTTAGATCCCCAACCAGGACCAAATATCACATAAATATGGTGTCCTGAGCTAGCTTGATAATGGAAGCTTTCTCTGTTATAAAGCTTGAAATATCATCAAATATCCCTGACTGTTGGTATAATGTTGTGATGCAGTTAAAAAGGAGCAAATATCTGAGTATATCTGAGTATAATGCTGAAGTTTTAACTTTAAGTAAAGGTAGATGATTGTGATAGATTTATTTACAATCAATATTCCTCAAAAATACGGATTTACTGGAACTTGATTGATGGATGAGGTTGTACTATGATATATCTAAATTCAAGCAATGGGTGAAGTCTTGTCAGAGTATTTAAATATTGTTGCACTGTTTAATTGACTGCATGGAGTCCTCAGACAGTGTCTAGGTTCAGTCATTCGTCAAAATTGATAAGTACTTTATATGGAAATCGACAACGGTGGTATATTATCCTTAGAATGTCTGGTAAGGAATACAGACTGATTGATGAATACTGATATTTCTTACAGTGGGGTTATGTACTAGCTTATTGTAGTTCCATGCGGTGTGGGACTCATTATAGTTTTGCCTCAGTCATGTGGTATTTAATTTACAGTAAAATATGTGAACAGAGGCCATCCTTGGGATGTACAAAATATGACCTTTATTTACATGTGGCCTTTATTTGGAAGTCATTTTGTTCTAAATAGTCAATTAAGGCATTAAAAAGGATGGCCTTAATTCACAGGATGGCCTTTATTTACAGGATGACCTTTATTTACAGGGTGGCCTTTATTTACAGGATGACCTTTATTTACAGGGGGGCCTTTATACACAGGATGGCCTTTATTTACAGGGTGGCCTTTATTCGGAAGTCGTTGCTAACATAGGTTTGACTGTATGAACCCCATTTAGTTTTCACCTGTTCTTAATGAAAAAGACATAGATTTCCATCTGAGCATAGTTATGGCCCTTAATTTGTCAAAATTAACTTAGACAAGCTGTAACTTAAATAGAAGGTAATGTAACACACACTGGAATTATCATTTAGTCTATAGGGGACCACCCCACAAAATCACCAGAGGATTAATAAAATAAACATGGATTTAGGGGAACAGATGGAAGGTAGACACGCAGCTTGCCAGATGGTATGACAATTATTTAATTATATTTAATTATACTTAAACAGAAACTTACATCAGTAAGGTAATGGTTCTGTGGTCTTTATGAGGAAATAATTGGTATATATTGATGGGATGAGAGCAAGAAGGCAGTATCTTAATTTTGACAAAGGATATAGACATTTCTTGCACTCTTACCTTCAATTTGATAGGTTATATTAGTCATTCTGATGTTGTTTGAATTCAGGCAATCTGTTATCAAACCTAATATCTTCACAACCAATTGGTATTCTATTGAACTATTGAAGTTAAAAAGGTTTTTACCAATAAAATTGAAATCTAGCCTTTAGTGCTTTTTGATGTGATTTGTTAGTATACAAATCTGTTAAATCTTTAGGTTGGATTATATTTATATAATTTATTAGTTGAGGTGAACACCCTTCTGTATTTATTGCATGTTTTTACATAATTCTGTATTCACAGAAAAAGACCATAGCATCAGACAATAGTTCATAGATGATTAATGCTTGGGAGATTTTTTACCCATATTTTATTGGAAAAAGAGATCAACAGATTAAAGTCGGTTCCTATTCTGTAGCTGGTTCCCTTTCTCCAATATTATATATTGATGTTACACTATAAACCAGCTGCTTCTTTGTTTAAAGCGTACAGGTGATACATGAGCAAGCAACAGACTGCATTTTCTACTCTGTATTGCTTTTTTCACCATCATATCTAGAAATTTGAAATTGGAATAGAACTTATTTCTGAGCAAACTTATTTTTGCTCATTTTTTTGTGTGTGGGATTGAATGTGTTTTCTACAGTGAATGTTTTCCCCTTGGCATTGTAAATAATTTGAAAGAAAAAGTTTCTGAAGGAATTTAATCAAGGATAAATGTGCTAATATTGACTTCTTGTTGGTATTTTCTGAGACAAAAATTACACTGTCTAGGTGCTTGATGATTTCAACAATGTGTTAGTTAAAGTAGGGAATCAATTTTCTAGAGTTTAATGGAACCATGTTAAGTTTGTTAAAAGAACATGTTCTGTGATTATAATGTGCTGTGAATCATGTCTGTTACATAAAACTAGTGATTTATCATCAAGTGTAAGTCAGGTACATCAAATATGGTCATAAATCATAAATTAATGTTTACAATTACAAGTTAAGTGTATGCAATTCATCTAGGGTGTAATAATTATAACACATTTAATTGATTATTAATTGTCTTTTTATATACAATATACAATACAATATAAGTATTGTATAATTGTCTTTTTATGCACCATCTAATTTGCTCAGAGACACCACATGTCTTATACAATTACCTAATTGAGACTCTTTTGTTGTTAATTTATAATATTCAAATAATTTGAATTTATTCAAACTTTATGTACAATAGCTGTGGTATGTTGCATGTTATTTTGTGCATATATCATGCAAAGGATCAATTTGAATATAGAAATATGGCCAAAATGGCATCTAGGACAAAGTTAAGGGGATAAGACCTTCCTAGTAGCAGGAGGGGTTTAACCACCCCTTACACTCTCCCCTTGTGTGCCAAAGTTTCAAACAAAGCTAGCTACGCCTGCTAACCACACAGTTTATTTATGACATTACTGATAAGTGCTTGTTTGATTGATATGGTCAGTGTCATTATTTGCCAGTAGTAGTGGTATGTGTCTTAAGGAGTATGTTACAAATTTAAAACATATCACTAATTAGTTAACTTAGCAATATAATGGTGTAATATAATTATAGGGTGTCATTGTTTCAGTCTAGTCATGGTCAATATTTAACAGTAAGTAA
The DNA here is from genome assembly GCA_964023205.1 of Lutraria lutraria. NCBI lineage: Eukaryota > Metazoa > Mollusca > Bivalvia > Venerida > Mactridae > Lutraria > Lutraria lutraria. The sequence continues at coordinate 23,738,079 of OZ026845.1, read as the reverse complement.
TTAGAGTGCCAGTGTTTCAGCCTAGTGTTGGTCAATATTTAACAGTAAGTAATTAGAGTGCCAGTGTTTCAGCCTAGTGTTGGTCAATATTTAACAGTAAGTAATTAGAATGCCAGTGTTTCAGCCTAGTGTTGGTCAATATTTAACAGTAAGTAATTAGAGTGCCATTGTTTCAGTCTAGTGATGGTCAATATTTAACAATAAGTAATTAGAGTGCCAGTGTTTCAGCCTAGTGTTGGTCAATATTTAACAGTAAGTAATTAGGGTGTCAGTGTTTCAGCCTAGTGTTGGTCAATATTTAACAGTAAGTAATTAGAGTGCCAGTGTTTCAGTCTAGTCCTGGTCAATATTTAACTATAAGTAGTTAGGGTGCCAATGTTTCAGTCTAGTCATGGTCAATATTTAACTATAAGTAGTTAGGGTGCCAATGTTTCAGTCTAGTCATGGTCAATATTTAACAGTAAGTAATTAGAGTGCCAGTGTTTCAGCCTAGTGTTGGTCAATATTTAACAGTAAGTAACTAGAATGCCAGTGTTTCAGCCTAGTGTTGGTCAATATTTAACAGTAAGTAATTAGAGTGCCATTGTTTCAGTCTAGTGATGGTCAATATTTAACAATAAGTAATTAGAGTGCCAGTGTTTCAGCCTAGTGTTGGTCAATATTTAACAGTAAGTAATTAGGGTGTCAGTGTTTCAGCCTAGTGTTGGTCAATATTTAACAGTAAGTAATTAGAGTGCCAGTGTTTCAGTCTAGTCCTGGTCAATATTTAACTATAAGTAGTTAGGGTGCCAATGTTTCAGTCTAGTCATGATCAATATTTAACAATAAGTAGTTAGGGTGCCAATGTTTCAGTCTAGTCATGGTCAATATTTAACAATAAGTAGTTAGGGTGCCAATGTTTCAGTCTAGTCATGGTCAATATTTAACAATAAGTAGTTAGGGTGCCAATGTTTCAGTCTAGTCATGGTCAATATTTAACAATAAGTAGTTAGGGTGCCAATGTTTCAGTCTAGTCATGGTCAATATTTAACAATAAGTAGTTAGGGTGCCAATGTTTCAGTCTAGTCATGGTCAATATTTAACAATAAGTAGTTAGGGTGCCAATGTTTCAGTCTAGTCATGGTCAATATTTAACAATAAGTAGTTAGGGTGCCAATGTTTCAGTCTAGTCATGGTCAATATTTAACAATAAGTAGTTAGAGTGCCAATGTTTCAGTCTAGTCATGGTCAATATTTAACAATAAGTAGTTAGGGTGCCAATGTTTCAGTCTAGTCATGGTCAATATTTAACAATAAGTAGTTAGAGTGCCAATGTTTCAGTCTAGTCATGGTCAATATTTAACAATAAGTAATTAGGGTGCCAATGTTTCAGTCTAGTCATGGTCAATATTTAACAATAAGTAGTTAGGGTGCCAATGTTTCAGTCTAGTCATGGTCAATATTTAACAATAAGTAGTTAGGGTGCCAATGTTTCAGTCTAGTCATGGTCAATATTTAACAATTAGTAGTTAGAGTGCCAATGTTTCAGTCTAGTCATGGTCAATATTTAACAATAAGTAGTTAGGGTGCCAATGTTTCAGTCTAGTCATGGTCAATATTTAACAATAAGTAGTTAGGATGCCAATGTTTCAGTCTAGTCATGGTCAATATTTAACAATAAGTAGTTAGAGTGCCAATGTTTCAGTCTAGTGTTGGTCAATATTTAACAATAAGTAGTTAGAGTGCCAATGTTTCAGTCTAGTGTTGGTCAATATTTAACAATAAGTAGTTAGAGTGCCAATGTTTCAGTCTAGTCATGGTCAATATTTAACAATAAGTAGTTAGAGTGCCAATGTTTCAGTCTAGTCATGGTCAATATTTAACAATAAGTAGTTAGAGTGCCAATGTTTCAGTCTAGTCATGGTCAATATTTAACAATAAGTAGTTAGGGTGCCAATGTTTCAGTCTAGTGTTGGTCAATATTTAACAATAAGTAATTAGAGTGCCATTGTTTCAGTCTAGTCATGGTCAATATTTAACAATAAGTAGTTAGAGTGCCAATGTTTCAGTCTAGTATTGGTCAATATTTAACAATAAGTAGTTAGAGTGCCAATGTTTCAGTCTAGTCATGGTCAATATTTTACAATAAGTAGTTAGAGTGCCAATGTTTCAGTCTAGTGTTGGTCAATATTTAACAATAAGTAGTTAGAGTGCCAATGTTTCAGTCTAGTCATGGTCAATATTTAACAATAAGTAGTTAGGGTGCCAATGTTTCAGTCTAGTCATGGTCAATATTTAACAATAAGTAGTTAGAGTGCCAATGTTTCAGTCTAGTCATGGTCAATATTTAACAATAAGTAGTTAGAGTGCCAATGTTTCAGTCTAGTCATGATCAATATTTAACAATAAGTAATTAGGGTGCCAATGTTTCAGTCTAGTGTTGGTCAATATTTAACAATAAGTAGTTAGAGTGCCAATGTTTCAGTCTAGTCATGGTCAATATTTAACAATAAGTAGTTAGGGTGCCAATGTTTCAGTCTAGTCATGGTCAATATTTAACAATAAGTAGTTAGGGTGCCAATGTTTCAGTCTAGTCATGGTCAATATTTAACAATAAGTAGTTAGGGTGCCAATGTTTCAGTCTAGTCATGGTCAATATTTAACAATAAGTAGTTAGAGTGCCAATGTTTCAGTCTAGTCATGGTCAATATTTAACAATAAGTAGTTAGGGTGCCAATGTTTCAGTCTAGTCATGGTCAATATTTAACAATAAGTAGTTAGGGTGCCAATGTTTCAGTCTAGTCATGGTCAATATTTAACAATAAGTAGTTAGGGTGCAAATGTTTCAGTCTAGTCATGGTCAATATTTAACAATAAGTAGTTAGGGTGCCAATGTTTCAGTCTAGTCATGGTCAATATTTAACAATAAGTAGTTAGGGTGCCAATGTTTCAGTCTAGTCATGGTCAATATTTAACAATAAGTAGTTAGGGTGCCAATGTTTCAATCTAGTCATGATCAATATTTAACAGTAAGTAGTTAGGGTGCCAATGTTTCAGTCTAGTCATGGTCAATATTTAACAATAAGTAGTTAGGGTGCCAATGTTTCAGTCTAGTCATGGTCAATATTTAACAATAAGTAGTTAGGGTGCCAATGTTTCAGTCTAGTCATGGTCAGTATTTAACAATAAGTAGTTAGGCTGCCAATGTTTCAGTCTAGTGATGGTCAATATTTAACAATAAGTAGTTAGGGTGCCAATGTTTCAGTCTAGTCATGGTCAATATTTAACAATAAGTAGTTAGGGTGCCAATGTTTCAGTCTAGTCATGGTCAATATTTAACAATAAGTTGTTAGGGTGCCAATGTTTCAGTCTAGTCATGGTCAATATTTAACAATAAGTAGTTAGGGTGCCAATGTTTCAGTCTAGTCATGGTCAGTATTTAACAATAAGTAGTTAGGGTGCCAATGTTTCAGTCTAGTCATGATCAGTATTTAACAATAAGTAGTTAGGGTGCCAATGTTTCAGTCTAGTCATGGTCAATATTTAACAATAAGTAGTTAGGGTGCCAATGTTTCAGTCTAGTCATGGTCAATATTTAACAATAAGTAATTAGGATGCCAGTGTTTCAGCCTTAATTTTTTAGACTCTAGTTGTAGTTTATTATGACAAATTGTGGAACCATTTCAAATTTAATGCACTTTATCAAGGTACCATAATATTTCACACAATATCCAATATCATGAAATGATATTATGAAATAGACTAGACTCAATTTAGTGCTTTTTAGTTGTTCATTAGATAGTTGGCTGTGGCGCCATATTGAAAACATGCAATCAGTATTTAAGTGGTTCAATCAGTAAAAAGAAATTACATTATTATCATTATGGAGGTATTGCACATCAATTCTTAGAGTGTTAACAAGTCATTGATTTCACATTCTATAACATAAAATGTATTACTGCAAAACCTCAGCAGTTTTTGATCAGTGAACGGTATTACCTTATTGTCCTCTGAGATTTAATGGCAACCTAGCTTTCTGTCTATTGTTTGTGAACAATTGTGACAAGTAGGTGTGCATCGAGAGACTTGTATCAATTTGTTGCCATCAATTATTAATAAACCAATGCAATAAACAAAGATTGAAAAGTTGTTTTCATTTATTCTCTCTTAGTTTATATGTATTCTGTAGGTTGTCAGATTGGAAGTGCCTGGTTCTCATTCTTAGGAATTAGGAACTGAGTCTGTGTTTGTGTCAAATTGTGTTCTTTAGGAACTGAGTCTGTGTTTGTGTCAAATTGTGTTCTTTAGGAACTGAGTCTGTGTTTTTGTCAAATTGTGTTCTTTAGGAACTGAATCCGTGTTTGTGTCAAATTGTGTTCTTTAGGAACTAAGTCCACGTTTGTGTCAAATTGTGTTCTTTAGGAACTGAGTCCATGTTTGTGTCAAATTGTGTTCTTTAGGAAATTTGTGTCAAATTGTGTTCTTTTAGTCCGTGTTTGTGTCAATTTTTAAGTTATGTTTATTAGAAGTGCATTTCACATGTTTGTGATTGTGTAAAGTTATCTTAAGTACTTAGGAACTGTACAATGATTTGCAAAAAACATTTCATATAAAAAACAACATATAGTTTGTTTATTGTTACAGTCAAGACTGTTTAAACTGAACTGTTGGATGGTAAGAACATTCTGTATTATATGATTATTTGGCTATTTCTGCCTACTTCCTTCAAAGGCAACATCAACAGTTTAGTCTGTGGATGTTTTTGTACAAAGTTTATTTCTGCCTTCAGTGCCATCATGTCAGCAGCTAGTGGAGGCTTCATTGTTTACCATCTTGTATGAGAATGAAGGACATTTTATAACTTAGTTGTTTATGCTGACAGAGAGTTTTGTTATTGTTTTGCAGACAGAGTGTTTGTTATCCGGAAAGTCTCAGGTCTATGATGCTGTATTTGCTACTTGATAAAACTGATATGATTAATGTGTTTGTACTGTAATGTTGTGACAGACCCTAGGTGGGTGGTTTGGGTGGATACAAAGATGTGATATATGACTGTATGGTTTAGTATTGAACAGGCCTCACTATGTTGATATTTAAATATTTGTTACATTGAACTGAATTGATAAGAAGTGAGTAGTATTATAGATCTTGACCAATTTGTTATTTTTTGTTTTCATGTCTCAGAGTTCAAGTTTTCTATACTTGAAATTGTAACTTCCACTAAGACTTTTCATGTTACTTTAACTTACTTGGTCCTCTTCTTCCCTTCTGAAACATAGAGCTTCACCAAGTCTTCTACCCTCTTCGATCTTGTGACTTTCGCTTGGCCCTGCACCAGGATATCCCCTGACTCTGATGTTCGGCATCTAGTTGTGGTTGAATGACCTCCTGTATTTGCCTTGATGGTTCCAGTCAAGGGCCAGTGTCTTGTGATATTGGTTTGGTCCCTTTAGCTGGCAAATAATAGCTAGCTGATAAATTGACTACCTAATTCAAACATTCTCAGTACAGAGATGTTTCCTCAGACAATTGACCTTAAGTTATTGGGCTAGTGTAGAGACATGTGTTATTAAGGCTTGAGTAACGGCTTCCTTTATTGTCAGAAATCAATGGAAGAAAGTGTAAAAGTGCCAGTGTTTCACTTTTCAGGAATGGTTTAGTAACTGTTGTGTCTCAAATTGGAACAAGTTGCTGTAAAAATTAAGCTGAATATTTTAAGGGAATCGTGGAACTTTTCAGAAAGTCAGCTATAAGTAATATAAACACTTGTATATAGGTTGCATCTGTGTATAAGACACAAGTAAAAATCAGTGAAAATTCCTGGGAAAAAAAAGATTCTTGCATCTATCACAGATATTTTTTGTTTTTCTGTAGTTTTTGTGTTACTTGTTCAACCATATAAAGGAAAAATGTATAAGGCTTAGATTTGTATAATTTATAGTATTGTGGTTACATTAGCTGCCGTTTTTACTTTGCCATTCATATAATTAACTTACATTGTACCTTCTTAATGTAAGATACTTAATGTGATTACTGGGAACTTCTAGGAATTTTTAGAGTCCATCTACATATTGTTATGAAGGATAAATAGATGCCTTATCTAATTGTAAATGTTTGATATTATTTTGCCCAATAAAATTTGGTATTGTAATACAAAGATGAGATCTTATATAACGAGGAAGCTTAAATAATCCAGGAACTTAACTCAGGCTTAGTATTTAGTTACCAAGCAACTGCTCAGGAATATTTGAATAATTGGCATGAAATATGAAGTGGAATTTGAGTAAAAATGCCATATTTTATGATTTTCCGGGTAAAAGAAAACTTTGGTGTAATTATGATTGAGTGACAGGTGAAAGAGGCTGATTGGTTGGATTTATGTTGGCTGGAAATTTTAATTACATTTTAATTATCTTTATTAGCATTAAGAGTGATACGAGCTAGTGTTAGTATCCTCTGAAAATAGGCCATGCTCTGTTTTACTTGAAGACTTGAAGATTTAACATACACAGAAGTGTATACATTGGAAAGTCGAAGTTTGACATACATGTGATGAATTGGAAAATTGGCTTTATTAAAAAATATGTTTTATGGTGGCATGGGTCTGTAGATTAAACACATGTCCAGGATGTGTTGTAGAAATGGACTTTTAAGAGATTAAGATATTAAATTGGTCAACTAAATTTGCATCTATAAACTATATTACATGTTTTTAGCTCTCCAGAGCACAATGTGCTCAAGGTGAACTTTTGTGATCACTCAGCTTTCGTCGTGAAGAAGCGTCCATATTTACTTAAAATAACATCTCCACCTACACTGCTATGCCGATTGCAACCAAACTTTGCTGGAATGATCCTTGGATGGTCCCCTTTAAAAGTTGTTCAAAAAATTAAATTTCATTAAAAACTCTGGTTGCTATGGCAGCCACTAGGAAAAACTTTAAAAAATCTTCTTGTCCGAAACAACAGGGCCTAGAGCTGAGATATTTTGTATGTAGTATTGTCTAGCAAACTTCTACCAAGTTTGTTCAAATCAAATAAAATTTTAACAATGTTTGTCTCCAAATGACTTTTTTTCCTGGTGAGCATTTACAGGGCCATCATGGCCCTCTTGTTTTTTATCGAAATCACTTATACCTTTAAAGTTACTATTTTTCCCTTATTAACTTACAACTGAATTAAGAATTCTTTCTACTTTTGATGTCAAGTAATGAAATAAAACCCATTCACTTTATTTAGACTGTCTATGTATGAGATCAAATGGAATTATTTAAATTACTTGGGAAACTAGTCAATTTTCTTTAATTTGTTGTTCACCTTTAAAAGCAATAAGCATTTCAATGAATCTGATGACAAACTTCCAACTGATCAAGATGAGCGAGACTTGATATTATTGATAAAAACAGGAATTACCTACCTCCGGGCGGTTAAATGCTACTTGATGTAACAGTGATCTTACATTAAATACTTGTTATTTTTGATGCATGTATTTCAACAGGTGTATTTTATAAGTAAATTATTGCATTTGAGTTTCAGTTTATTTTTGATCATTTAAAAGTATTTTGGATGTGGTTAAATCTAACTTGCTAAGTATATGAAGAGTTAATATGCAAGTGTTATAGATAATAAGTTATATATCAACAAATGTACCCTAAAGAGGTTTTAGATAATATAATAGATTACCTCCCTTAGATTTTTACAGTTTATGCATAACTATATTATATTTTATAACAGAAAATGGGAGTATGGGTATAAATCATAGTTTTCTATCAGGTCCTCAGGGAGGATGATTGATCAGTTTTTTAATCTACATATCATTATTTATCTGTATGTTTCAAAACATACAGCTGAGGCCGTATATTTCTTTATGTAGCTTCTCCCTCCCCCCAAAAAAGTCTCCTTTTTTATATCCCATCATTTGAAATGGTGGAAGGGTATTTTAAAGTGTTACCCCTGTCTGTCCGTTCAATTTTGGTTTCCGAGTGATAACTCAAGAAATACATCATAGATTGGTTTTATATTTTACCTGAAGGTGTGTAATGATAAAATACAGTTCAAGATCAATTTCCATTAAAATCCAAACACTTGAACAGGAGTAATGGCCCCTTTTTGACATAGCTCTCTATTGAGCCATTTGTGGCCTCTTGACAGATTTCTAGTTCAACTTTAAAGCAAGACCATCTTAAAATAAAGTCCATGTAGTTTTGATCATGAAGGTGGTCTGTATATTAAGGTATTACTGTTACATATATCAGACAAGATGGTAACAAACCACTTACTTAATGATCTGTGAAAAGTCCAAAGTTTTCTTATATATATATTTTTCCTTGGACTTAGAACTCTTGCTACTTATTTGATGATGTTTATTTGATCAGAGACTGAATGTTAGATATTGATTTAATCATTGTCGGGAAACTTTTAGTTTGATTGCTATAGATACCGTTGTTGATGAAACACTGATTTGTACAACTGGTTAACTTAAAATTCTTATGAATGCATAAATCATAGAATTATATTACACTTCAAATCCCATATTTTAACAAAAATAAATTGGTTCTTATTACAAGAAACACAAAATATGGTATTTATAAATTGAATGATGATATAAGGGTGAATTTATATCCACAAGAAAAGGAACATCAACAACAACAAAAACAACATCAGCAACAATAACAACATCTACCAGTAACAGCATATCTACCAGTAACAGTATAAACAACACTATACACATCAACACTACTGACATGGAATGGTATCATCTGTATAGCCATATTCTTGTTAATGTCTTTTAGTATTATAGAGAGATGGCTGGTTTTATAGAGGGTTGCAGGTTTTGCAATAGAGGTTGTTGGTTTTGTTAGAGAGGTGGCTTGTTTTAATGGAGTGAGAGAGTTGATAAAGAAGTTAAACAGATTGATAGAGAGGTGGTCAAGTTGCAAGTTTTTAAAGAGGTTGTAGGTTTTATTAAAGAGGTGACTGGTTTGATGGAGGGGGAGGTTTGATAAAGAAGTTAAGATTACTGATAGAGAGGTGGTCAAGTTGCAAGTTTTTAAAGAGGTTGTATGTTTTATTAAAGAGGTGACTGGTTTGATGGAGGGGGAGGTTTGATAAAGAAGTTAAGATTACTGATAGAGAGGTGGTCAAGTGGCAGGTTTTGAAAGAGAGTTTATGGTTTAAACAAACTTATTCTGAAATAAATAAAAAACAACAGAATATGATCTGTTCAATTTAATTTTATATATAAATTCAAACCTGTTTTAGTGACCACATCCAGATAATGGCCATCTTGTCAATAAAGGTAATAGTTTGTCTCTACCTAGGCTAGGGTTGCCTTTGTTCTCAGGTTCAACTGTGTATTCAGTTGTTTTAAATCACTCTTGATTTCATGTATGTTATATTACAGGCCCTGAATACTACAGTTACTTGTAGATAGACATTGTGTTATATACATGTATGGTTTGTTTAACAACCTTATTAGGAAGAAAGACTTAATTGTGAGAATAAATTAAGTGTATCAGTTTGTAATATATCCACCACTTATGTGTCAGTGATAAGTAAAAAACAGAGATGTCACAAACTGTTACTGAACATCTACAATTACAACAACAATAATTACTACAACAACAACAACTTTAAGAACAATTTGAGGTCTTTGACAACAGTGTTGTAAGATTGAAACTTAAGAGTCTGTATTACATGCAGACAGAATTCTTATCAATTCTTAGAGCCACTCAATAATAAGATTATATTTTTAGCCACTCAATATCTAAACTGTTGTTTGTATTTGATGTAACGTGTATTTAGTTGAATCTAAGAATGGTTAACAAGAATACTTAAATATACACTAAATATTATCTAATAATTGCTAGGGGATGTTATATTTTACAGAATGTTGTAATTGTCAAGCTATTGTTTTAACAAATCATTTTAATAAATTATATGTAATTTTTTTTAAGGTCTGTGCTATGATACAATTATATGGTGTGTCATGACATTTTTTTCTCAAGAAGTTTAAATGCATTAATTAGGAGGTGCCTTAATTAGGAGGTGCATTAAATCAGGAGGAGCATTGATTAGAAGGGGCACTGAATTGGGAGGAATAATGATTAGGAGGAGCATTAGTTAGAAGGGGCACTGAATTGGGAGGAATAATGATTAGGAGGAGCATTAGTTAGAAGGGGCACTGAATTGGGAGGAATAATGATTAGGAGGAGCATTAGTTAGAAGGGGCACTGAATTGGGAGGAATAATGATTAGGTGGAGCATTAATTAGAAGGGGCACTGAATTGGGAGGAATAATGATTAGGTGGAGCATTAATTAGAAGGGGCACTGAATTGGGAGGAATAATGATTAGGAGGAGCATTAGTTAGAAGGGGCACTGAATTGGGAGGAATAATGATTAGGAGGAGCATTAGTTAGAAGGGGCACTGAATTGGGAGGAATAATGATTAGGTGGAGCATTAATTAGAAGGGGCACTGAATTGGGAGGAATAATGATTAGGTGGAGCATTAGTTAGAAGGGGCACTGAATTGGGAGGAATAATGATTAGGTGGAGCATTAATTAGAAGGGGCACTAAATTGTGAGGAATAATGATTAGGTGGAGCATTAGTTAGAAGGGGCACTGAATTGGGAGGAATAATGATTAGGAGGAGCATTAGTTAGAAGGGGCACTGAATTGGGAGGAATAATGATTAGGAGGAGCATTAGTTAGAAGGGGCACTGAATTGGGAGGAATAATGATTAGGTGGAGCATTAGTTAGAAGGGGCACTGAATTGGGAGGAATAATGATTAGGAGGAGCATTAATTAGAAGGGGCACTGAATTGTGAGGAATAATGATTAGATGGAGCATTAGTTAGAAGGGGCACTAAATTAGGAGGAATAATGATTAGGAGGAGCATTAATTAGAAGGGGCACTAAATTAGGAGGAATAATGATTAGGAGGAGCATTAGTTAGAAGGGGCACTGAATTAGGAGGAATAATGATTAGGAGGAGCATTAATTAGAAGGGGCACTAAATTAGGAGGAATAATGATTAGGAGGAGCATTAGTTAGAAGGGGCACTGAATTAGGAGGAATAATGATTAGGAGGAGCATTAATTAGAAGGGGCACTAAATTAGGAGGAATAATGATTAGATGGAACATTAATTAGAAGGAACATTAATTAGGAAGAACATTAATTTGGAAGTATCTGGTAAGGAGTGTCTTTATACATGCTTGTCGAGATTTGAATGATTTACAAGAATTTCTGTAATGTTTTATTACCAGGAAAATGTTACTGACTGTGTCAGTTCATAGTAGAAGTTTATATCAAGTCCTTGAGGTCATGTGACTGTGAGTCAATGTTGGTTTAATCTAACATCTAACAATGCTGCATCTCTGTGACCTCTGTGGTATAACTCCTTATATTGATGTATTGGAGAGAGAAAAAACATTAAAGTAATATTAGCTCTGAAAGGAAGTGAAGGGTGTAAATGTTACAGAAAAAATGCTGGAATCTGTTTATATTGTTTATTAATTTGTTTGTTTGGATTAACAGTCTTGTATACTGTAAGGATTAAGTAAACTGTACTTTTATGATTAGTGCAGCTATGTTGATCATCTACTGATACATGTAGTTCATTTAATCTAAACTATAATTATCATAAAGTTAGGGATTTCTTTGAATTCAACAAATTTCTCTGAAGGAAGATCAGGATCTAACAGGGGTAAAATAGCTTCGAGCATTCCTGTCTTATAAAACTAAGTTAATTTACCTTTTCTCTGGCTTTGATGTAGTTCATTGATAATTTACCTTCACTGTATGAAGGAGTAGCCTTCGTGTAGACTGTGGAAAGTTCTGTTTGTCTGTAAATCTGATGAGTGAGTTGTATGTGTTATAAATGCTAGTGCTGTAGGTATACTGTCTTGCCAAGTTACTTCCAGTTTTGTTATTGTGGCAAAAATGAATTTTTTGGAGCACATATGATCTTGCTGACCAAGCTAATATGATTGCCTGCTATTTTTAGTCTATTTAATTATACCTGGTTACCATAGTAATTGAAATGAGAATTTAATACCTGCGAACACTGATACTGACTATTATATTTGTAACACACTAATTGAAACTACTAGGGGTGTTTATCTCAGGTTTATAATTCACCAACTACTGTAAACATTTATATCAGGTAGCCTGTCTATACTTGCTGTAATATGGCTTAAGTAGAAAAGATTCCATGGAATTGACATTCTTTATTTAAAATGAATCACAATTATAAAGCTATTCACTTTTAACTAATGGGAGATAAAAAAATGTTCCTGATATACCTGACAGCATGTTTTCTGAATTGAAGAGTGCGTGTGATCAAATTTCATGCAAAAGATGTAGAATTGATGAACTGTCTAAGACTAGCAAAAGTGTGCCTCTAATTGAAGCTGGTGGATTTACGCACAATATGACATGCTGCATTATTAGACTGTACTGAATCATGTGGTGTGAACTATGGATCTTGTTAACAGTAATGGATCATGAAGTGCAGTTTATTTATTGATTTTATTGAGCTCATATTGACAGGAGTCTGATTTGGAAAAATATGTTTCTGTTGGATTTAGGGAGATAGTGTCACAGTGATAAAGGAAGAATATTTTCTGATTAATGTACATAATATAATCATATGATAATGGAAATATGCGATAAAGCAGTTGAATGATTGAATACTCATGTTACATAATATTGATTCTTCATGGTAACCATGAACATGCTGATGTTGTGTATATATACATGTTATATTGATGTTGTTCATGGTGTAAACATTGTGCATACATTTTATTGAAGGTAATTTCATGGTGAAAATATTGAGTACTCATAACATTGATGATATTTCAGCAAATGTCATAAACGGTCATAATTATTAACTTAATGATTATAGTTGTTTTATTAAGTTATGTAAAACTATTAAATTAAAGAAACGCATCACTTCAGGTATTAGATGAAATCAAGGTGTACAATGTGAGCCCTGAGGTTTGTGGAATATAATTTATCATCTCAAACTTTTGTGTTTGACGCTATGCATTATATTCTTCCTTGTAAAGTTAAGTTTTAAGTTTCCTTGGTTTTAGGATAATACGTTGTGATATATTACACTCTCATCCTGCTATCATTGATATGTTATTTGACATGTTTTGAATGATATTATGTATGATATGAAATTCATGGTGCATAATTTGGCAGATGTTAGTAAGAACTGTACCCATCCAGTTTGCGCAGTCAGTAGAGTATACTGTTGACAGGTTTTGATAGGGAAGTAGCCTGTTTTGCCAGTTAAATAGATAGATATGTTCCCAGTATTTAGTGCCATTTTCAATAGAGGGTTGTCAGCTAAATAGAGAGGTTGTTATTGAGAGGTTGTTTGTTTTGATGGAGGGTTGTAAGTTAGATAGAGAGGTTGCTTTTGATAGAGGGTTATAAGTTAAGTAGAGAGGTTGCTTTTGATAGAGGGTTATAAGTTAAGTAGAGAGGTTACTTTTGATAGAGGGCTGTCTGGTAAATAGAGAGGTTGCTTTTGAAAGAGGGTTGTCTGGTAAATAGAGAGGTTGCTTTTGATAGAGGGTTATAAGTTAAGTAGAGAGGTTGCTTTTGATAGAGGGTTATCAGGTAAATAGAGAGGTTGTTGATTTGCATGAGAGGAGGTGGGTTTTGATAGAGGTTGATGGTTTAATTGATATATGGAAGGTTTTATAAAAAGATAGAAAGGTTGGCTGTTTTAATAGAGGGTTTGCAGAATTCGATAGAGGAAGAATATTTGGATATAGTGGTCAAGAAGGATTTGATAGAGTAGTGGCAATGCTGTAACATTAAATAAAACTTCATAATTTACTATAACATCTTGAATAAACCTGTTTTGATGTATATATTATCATACATTTTAGTTCATGGTTACTTTGTGAATTTTAGATATTCAGAAGGTGTGAAATTGAAGTTGTTAGTTGTCAAGCTTGTATCTTACATATAGAATCAGTGATTGGAACATTGAGACATACACTGTTCATTATAACAAATATTTGTGAGATATACAGTATAATATACTTATCATAGTTATACATTGATAAAAGATCTTTACACTGATTGCATACATTGATGGATAAAATTTCAAAATATGAAGTTTACAGTGACATTCAAATTGTACATAATTATGACAAAAGTTGACTCTTCAAATTGAAGATAACAATGGTACAAATAAACACAATCTGACATTGATAAATAAATTGTGTATTTGTTACATTGTGCTGTGGTTAAATTAATTTATGGTGGAAATAATTAAATATAAATGAGTGAAATAGACTGGAGTATACAGATTTATATTTATTCAAGTGGGCGGTACTTTTGACGTCATTTGAGTGATACACTTAACATTATCACTTAAACCTGAAAAATGCTCATCAAATCAAATGCTTTAGTCATAAATTGAAGTTAATTACATTATTCGTTCAAACGTGATGTGAGATTTGTGGAATTATGAACAAACAGTGCAAAATTTAGTATTCAGCTGTGATTTTTTAAATTCGAATTTTCGAACTCGTCAAAATGTTATGTGAGATTTTGTGGAATTATGAACAAACAGTATAAATTTTAGTATTCAGCTGTGATTCTATTTATTTGGATTCTCTAACTCAGTGACATGATGAGGGAACAATTTGACTTGATTGACGGGAAAATGGCGAGTCTTACTCCATCTGTATCAGATGAGGTGACTATATCCACCGTGTTTGAGGTAAGATTGATTCACTGACTAGATGTCAACATTATCTTCTGCATTAGTAGAATATTAACTATTACCATACTCTGATGTATTGTATGAATAAACAATAAGATTACATCAAGTGTGTAAAGATGGATATAATGTTTGTATCATTCCTTCTTACTGTGATTATTTACTGACAGAATGTTTCAGACTTGTGTGATGTTTATGCACATAATATATAAGAAGTTTATTGCTGTGACCAGAATACTTCTAATGACAAATGATTGTTGAAAATTGATGTAGGGTACAAGCTGCATAATTGAGCCCAAATTTCCTGATCATGATGCCCCAGTTTGAACTCTGGTTAGAGAATAGATTTCTTGTGGTGGCCTCTATGCTTGAATGGTTATGTTCTCTGACCAGTTATCACTGGCCCATCACCGCTGTGAGTTCAAATCTCAATCCTGCGACCAAAATTTCACATCATTTGTAGAGGCTTTTCAGCTCACTCACAGAATGTAGCTGATTCTATCCAGGTGTATGCATCCAGGTGTATGCCTGGGTCTTCCTCCATCATTAAAACGGGAAATGTTACCAAATGATCCTTGCTGTTAGCACAATAAAAATAGAAATTAAATGATCTGCAATTGACTGATTATACAGTATGATTTTGCACTTTAAGTCATATTTATATCAAACTGCGTAGAAGTGTGTATTGTATTGTGGTCAATACCTGTTATAATGTATTAAGTTGTTGCTACCACTGGTTGAGACTAGACTGAAATAATGAGAATGAATGATTATTAAGCAAAAATGGTTTCTCTAAGTTGCAAAGATTCACTTATTTTAATTCAAAAATTAACACGTGAGGAGTTATTGAACTATATTTATGTAATAAATCTGTCATTATTATTTGTTGTATGATAAAGATAATGCACAAACTCAAAAATTACTTTGGAATTGATATTATTTAAATAATTAGAATCTATAAGTGATGTTGACATTTATTTCTGTGTCAAGTTCTTTACTTTTCCAGATATTTTATTTTCAGAAAGGGAGGTAATTGTGTGAAGCATATAGTTTTGCTGGAATGAAGTTATCTCCCTTACATTTATTTCAATAAGCATACATTGTATATATCAAGGCCTGACAAGTCCTCTTGTCTGCTAGTAATTACGAGTAATAATGGTCTCAAGAAGAGTTGATCTAATACCTCTAGAACTACATGTAAGATTCTAAGCTGGTTGTCCTGATTGGACAAGTTAGTTTGTTCCTTGTCAAATTATGCTTGCTTTCTTAAGTATGTGATTGTACAACAATTAAGTCACCTTTTACACTCCATCTATTAATTATTGATCTCTAATTTGAGTACCTTCTCATGTAATTGACAATTAGCTGAAGAACTTGAATACTTTCTCATAGAAATAACAAGAGGTACCTACAGCAATGACACTGTGCTGTTGATGTGTTGGAGATAGTCAGGGCTGAATATGCTAAATCCCAAAAATGTATTTCTTAGATCCAGCACCTCTGCCAAGCCCTCGGTCATAGATGCATGATGGTTTCGTTTTTGAATGCATTAGACTATATTCACCCAGTATCAGTAAATAAATTGGTAATATTAACATTCCTTATCATTGCAAAATATTAATTGCCAAATAATTGGATTTTATTCAATTATATTTCATGTTTAGATGCAGTTTATAGAAGTTAATTCTATTTTTGTTAGAAACCATTATCGTCATTATTCAGCAATTTGCGTAAATTAGAACAGTGTTTTTGCTTGATGTTTCTTTGGTAACAGACATTCACTCTGCTGGTGTGTTTGATTTTATTGAACGGCATTGATGAACACAGACAGGAACAATGTTCTCCTGATATGAGCCAGATAAATTGACTTGATTAAATTAGATTCAGGGAATATAATGCAGTGTTCATATTGCTAGACACTGGGACTGTAGGATTTAGCTTCACAATTATGTTCATTTATTTAACTCTCAATCAGTGATGCATTATAACCAAACTATCCTGTATGCCTAAGAATCCCTGGTATTCTGTGAGTAGAACTATTTTGTGGAGTTTCTACTTCAATATATTTTTAGTTTGAATATTTGTGAACATGGATTTCAAACAATATTAGTTTTTTGGAGAAATTGATCAAGCAAGCAGTGATAACAGTGTGGGCTGGGTTAGCAATTTATGGAATGTTGCTGAGGAATGCTAGTTTTGCAATGCTGTCAGTATAGAGGATGAATTCTACTGTATGAACTACTCTCAGATTTTCTGTACCTATAAATGCTACTTGTTGTACCAGCATTAACCCTCTGTATATCTTATTGTACAGATTTGTTAATTCAAGGAACAAGAATATTTATATTCCAGCTGAAGTATATCAGGAATAATTGATGGTTAAGTGATAATTGATTCATTTTGTGTTGTATAGTTTGATCATATTTATCTGAAATGTAACGTGACTGACATATTCAATATATTCTTATTTTAATCCATAATTGATAAGTAACATAATAACATAATTTTTGAGCTGATAAGCCATAGTGATATATTTGGATTTTGTTACATTATGGGTATTGATGAGGATGAGACTGTGTCTTCTTGTACACAAAATGAAGAGGTTGGTATAAAATTTTAAACTAGCAGAAATATTCATTACTTTCAGATTTTTTTTATAATTATCATCACACTTTAGTAAGTAATCTGCCATCTGATTGGTTGGAGCTGATTGATTTATCAGAACTTTTTTTGGAAACTGAACGATAGTTTAACTTTCCATGGCTATCACTCACTCGATCTTTTATGCAAACCAAAGTTCTACACTTTTCTACATCCCTTAATTAATTATTAATCTAGTTCTTACTCCATGTTGCAGTGCAAGTCTATGTAAGTTCTGTATGAGTACTTTCAGTACTTTGATGATTATAATTATTATAGGTTTGAAGAGATGTATTACAGAAACACCTGTGTTAGGCAGGCAACATCCACATTTGTTGTCTTCTGAGTCTGAGGTTAACAGTTCACTTTGATCCTTCCCCAAACTTGGCTTAAATGTTTATGGGCATAATAGCTCAGCCAAGCAGAAGGGCCATTGCCCTAAATGCATTATGGTCCCAATGCCCTGTAGTGATTTAGCAAAAATGATAAAAATATACCTTGTCTGATCTCTAAGATCAATTATAGTTCCTATGTAATCTTCACCAGATTATATGTGATAGATAACATTCTGTGATAGTTTGGCACTCTAGATATTACATAAGTATTTACCTTTTCAATTTGTGCAGTTATGTATATAGAGTGCTTAATTGAACCACTTTTTGTTTTGAAAGGAAAAATCAAAGTACTGGAAGTACTCATAGAAGCAGAACTTAAATAGACTTGCACTGTAACATAGAATGGAAAGTTGATCAATTTCATGAGATTATAGAAAAATTACCATAGTACTTTGGTCCTCATTTATATTCATGCTCACTGAGGGAACTATTGTTTAGCTTCCAAGATGTGACTATTCAGATTAACAAACACTTTTCTATTTATGTATTTCAGCTGGATTGAAAGAATATATTTCATGTAATGTGAATTACATTAGTATTCTAAATATGTAAGCTGGGTTGTGCTGGCTGTATAAATTTGTAAGCTGGGTTGTGCTGGCTACATAAATTTATTATCTTGGTTATTTTGGCTGAGTTACTTTTCTGTATGTGGTTTTGGACTAAGCTTACTTGGTATATTATTTCAGTTGTATACTAAGATTAGTTTTTTTGTTTGAACAAATAATTTACTTTAAAACATGTAGTCAATCTTTATGTGCTTCCTATAACTACATACATGTTTTTGGCACTGAAATTAAGCATATCATGTAGGAAGACTATGATGACAATATACATACTGCTGATACTGATAGATGGTGTATATGTCAATTAAGTTAATTACTACTGGTTTGATAGTCTCTTGGTGTGGTAGTTGATTCAATCTGGAATATTTGAGACAATAATGGTGATGTTATTGAGACTGGCAGTAGTCCCACATCGAGTGCCAGTCTGTTTGGCTTCTACTTGATTGATTTATAAATTTCATTGTTACGTTATTGTTTAGAGTAGAAGTGTCCAACATTATAAGTATGGTATCATTATATTGTGATTTATGGACTGGGTATGGATGTTCTAGTATGATATATTGGATACTATTTATTCTGTAGACTGTTGTTGATTGTGATAGACAACTGTTAGATAAAAAGGTTCGCATCATATTTCTATGTGTTAATTAATGTTGATTTCTCATGTGAATTGTGTTATATGATATCATTACTGACACTTTCTCATTTCTCTCATAAGAAATAGGTTTGTTTGGAGTGTTCCTACCTACTCAAGTACTATTTACTATTGTCATAAAGTAAAAAAAAATCCGTACCTACCCGGTGCTAAAATTCCGGGTCGGAGCACTCAAAACAAACCCTATCAGTATGTTTGCCTCTGAAACTCTTGGCTTTCTTCCTATGTTACTACATTTTGTAATTATTTACTCTTGTTTCACTGTTTTTACTAACATGAAATATCTACAGTAACTATTTATATGATAAGTTTAAGATAATGCAATGTTTGTTATTCACTTTAAGCAGGTACTGGTAGTTTTTTGTTGCATAGATATGGTTATTACCATAAGATGCCACCACTTTTAAGGTTATCTCTCTGCATTATGCAAACATTGCAGACAGCTGAATCTAATATTGTATTTTGTAATAAATCAAACTGGTTCTGCGGCTTAAAGTTATTTGTATATCCTTTCTATTCATGGATATACCAGTATTATTTTATTGCTTAAATCAGTGACATACATGTATTCTCTAAAATTTAAGTTAAACTTTTAAGCAAACAGCATAGACCAAGATAAGACAATATATATTCAGAGAAAAGAAATCTATAAAGAATTAAGAATACACTTAAAGTAAACAAACAAGATTGTAATACACAAATCTCAGTAATGACAAATATTTGTAATTGATTTTTCAGTTGCATTTATGGTGATCTGAGTTCTTGGATTCTCGGCCTAGCCCTTTGATTCTAGACCTCATATACAATATAAGTAATCTATGTATAGAAAAGTATGTATAATTATATATGTACTAACATATGTAGCTGTTACATTTATGTTATAAAGCTGTATCACAGAGAACTTGGTACAAGCATGTTCACAGTACTGAAGTGTATACTAAATTGACATGTTCTATTAATTATACTAATTGATTCATGTTTATTCTACAGTTATGATAACTGACATATGTTGCCATGTGGTGATCACTTAAGTACATAATGATGTAATATGTACGGCTGGTTGATTATTATCATATACACATTGTTTTAACTTGTCATCATGAGCTTGTAGTTGTGTTTGTATACAATATCAAAGTAAAATAATGGTTAAATGAATAATATTCAGTACACTAAACAGGCAACCACTGTGTTGTTGAAATAATGAAATATTGAAACATTTTCTGAATGAGGGATGTAACACTGGAATCTGTAACAAAGATGGTTTGTTCAGTGTTGTTTATTATCTGATATTGTTGTTTTCAGTGTTGTATACATTGTTGTTAATGGTGTTAAGTTTAGACTTTTGTTCCAGCAAGATTTTAGCCAAGCATCTAATTATTGGTGATAATGTTTTAGTGATATTTGATGTCTGCCGTAATTGTTCGCTTATGCATATTTTCAGGACCAAACAGATGTTGCAATACTATCATTTGTTATGTTACTAGGTAGTTATCTTGAAAACACATACATGTACTTACAGACAAATGTTTCTTGTTATTTCAGGACAAAGCAGATAACTTTGTACAAGCAGCCTTGTTCTGTGCTTCTGAAGAAGGGAACATACAGGGTATAAAAAGCCTAACAGAGATGGCTCAGAAGATTGACCTCACTACAACAAACAGGGTAGGATTGACTTTAAAGTTACATCTAACATTTAGTGTAGTCAGCCCACTTAGTTCAATAAGTAGAATTTTAGGTGTTTGAATTCTGGGCATGGCTCATGTTCTCTGTGAAAATGATGGAAGACATTTTATCTAACGCCATATTGAATTTTGTCCTTTGCCGATGATCATTTATGAAGTAGTTGGCAGCTGTGTGTTGAGAACAAGGTCTGTACTGGTACAGATTCTAGGAACACTATAAGTCATAATCATATCAACCAGTTTGTACCAATGAGTAACCATTGTTGTCATGGCGACCTCTTTGTTTAGTGGAAGCTATTGTTCACATGTTGACCTCTATCTAGTGGGTGGTTTTTATATCAGGTTTGACTGTAAATCAGGATTGTTGTAACATGTACCAAATTGTTGTGACTTATGTTGGTAGTTGAGGTATAAACTTAGAACAAGCAGCTACCCATATAAAATTATGACCTGTGTGTTAAATGTATAAAGGCTTAGCCATGATAAAGTGTTCATGTTTGATTTCTAGAATGTTATGTGATGATTTCAAGCTAACAACATAAATATATTTGTTAAATTTTCCAGCATGGAGAAACTGCAGTTCACATGGCTGCCAGTGGAGGACATACAGATGTTATACATTTTCTACAATCTAAGGGTGTAGATATTGCTGCCCTAGACAAGGTATTGTCCATTTATCTTATGATATACAGGTAGACGAAAATCAATATGCTTGAAGTTGAAAATTTTTAATAACAATATAATTTTCTGATAATTTCCTCCATCCCTCCTTTTGTTTCATAATTTCTTTTGCTTGTCCAATGTCATAGTTGCAACTGATTATGTCACATTTTATATGTGTGTATTACGTTTAAAGTCTGTGAGATTTGATTTCTATCCCATGATTTTGTAATTTTTCAGCATGGTGACAGTGCTGTATATTGGGCTGCCAGACAAGGTCATGTTGAGGTCATGAAATTCTTACATGAAGAAGGCGTGGCTCTTGACACTCAAAATAAGGTGAGTCAGGAATACTTGATGAGATCAAGTATGATTTCTCACAATTTATTGGCTGTATGTGAGCAGTAGTCAATAGTAAACAATCACTGATAGGAATAAGGCCATAAAGAAGAGTTACATGACTAGCTGCATGGCTGACCCTATTCTTTGATGCCAGCCCTGAAAGTTTTTACAGTTTTCTGTTTCAGTGGGTTTTAAATGATATTTCAGGTATACGTGTGTCCAGTTCACCTAACCAGTTTTCCTGGACTGTATTCTATCCAGTACTAACTTACCCTTCCACAAAGAAGCTGGTAATTCCTCAACACTGTTGCCATCCACAGTCCTTGTTACCACCTTAAAAAAGGATGCCAGCTAGATTTCCATGTGAATAAAGATTACCAGATTTATAGTGAAAGAAGATGTCTAGATTTCTGTGTGAATAAAGGGTTACCCATGTTACTATGTAAAATTGACAATCTTGCTTACATGGAATGAAGGTAACCATGTGCATTAAGGCTACCATGGTAACCATTGCATTAAGGCTACCATGGTAACCATGTGTTTAATGAAATGTAAAAGGTAAATAAAATGTAAAAGGTTGAATAATAAAATGTAAAAAGTAAATAAAATGTAAAATTCAATGAATTGAACGATAAAATATTCTTAATAATAATGGTCAGTTTGTCAAGATGACCAATGTACAATAGAAACTTTTATTGAACTTGTTTTTGTAAAGTTCCTGCTTATATTGAAACAAAAGTAAAGAATTCTTTTCAATGGGGTGGTCTAATTATTAAAGTGGTCACTGAGTGAGTTTTAACTGTAATAGGTTCATTTCTTTCTGTATTTATTAGAATTTATTTGATCAAAAACATAATCTCGGTGGATATAAGCAACAGCTGGTGATATTATCTTAATACATTGTAAACAGAGCTTGTTCTGTAAAACAAACTGGTTACTGATAGTGTACAAATAAATACTTGTTATATTCTATTTTATTGAGGCACAGTCACACCATGGTTACTGGTAACCTGCAAACAAAGGCTACCAAGTGATTCTATCAAAAACTGTCATTGGTTATTTATAAATAACAACCCCAAAAATAAAGACCACCTGTTAATAAGGCCACATTTTGTCTTTCTCAAGTGTGGCCTTTGTTCACAGGCCTGACTGTATTTAATCTTTCATTCTTTTTTGTTCACAGTCTGGAGAAACAGCTGTTCATGTTGCTGCGAGATACGGTCACATGTTGGTGATGGATTATCTATCAACCACAGGCATTGATTTGAATGTACAAGACAATGTAAGTCACTGTAGTCTGTAGACTTTATTTATATTTGATGAGATAGAAAATCTCCTTGTTGAGTTCCGACGCACAAAAAATGATGAAAATTAACTAATTGTAGAACTATCTATTTTCGGCTATGCACTCTTAATACGACCTTGTCCAAGGTTATAGTCATACACTACTGTATTATGCTACAAGGTTAAAAATATCATAAATTATTCTCTTCTTTATACAGAATTGGTGGTAATCTAAATTATAGTGTGCATTATAAATCAAGCTTTTATAAATTCATTGAAATAAAATCAAATTAATTTGCGTAACTTTTTTTGGCTTTTTTGCATAGTTTTTATGAAGAATAACAGGGATGTGATTTATGAGGATTTCAGTGGATCAAAATGCCTAGGGGTCATTTCTGTAAATCTGGAGTTCTAGTGGGAATTTTTTTCAGGGGGAGGGGTCACATCCCTGCCTCTCTTTGGCTGATATACAAAACTTTCTTTAAATTCTTTTGTGTCTTATTTTTTCTGCTTGCTATTTTTTAAAATCTTTCAATGCTTGACTAGATAAGATTTAGCTGTGATGTTATGCCAATACCCTTCACTTTCCAAAACTTGTGTTTATTTCACAACAGACCGACTTTTGTATGAAATAAGCTCACATTGTTGTTTAGATAATCATTGAAGGTTGTAGGGTTAGTACAAGAAAGATTTGTTATCTGTATAAAAACTTATCAATTATGTACGAAATAAGAAACTAATTAACCTTATGGAATGAAAGGTAACCTGTAAGACTTGTATGGAGTACAACGGGTGCTTTTGTATTGTTTTCATCTTGATGAGTCAAACCTGATTTAAGGGCCACCTCCAAATAAGGCCAACCTGTGAATAAAGGCCATCTGTAAAAAACTGTTATTGATTATTTAGAACAAAATGACCTCCAAACACAGACCACCTGTCAACAAAGGCCACATTTTGTCCTTCCCAAGGGTGGCCTTTGTTCACAGGTTTGACTGTAGTTATATAGCTATTTTTCAATATGAGGCCCAGGTGTTATGATACACAGAACAGTCAACCTAATATAAGATTGATACATACACTTAATAGTCCCTCCCTTTTGTCTGCACATTTTGTTTGTATATTTTATGTTGACCTAATTATTTTTTTTGTTGTTTTATTTTCTCACAAACAGCTTGGGGAAACTGCATTACACAATGCTGCATGGCATGGTTTTACCAACATTGTACATATTTTATGTAGAAGTGAGGTGAAACTTGACATCCAAAACAAAGATGGTGACTCTGCCCTTCATTGTGCTGCGGCACGGGGGCACGTGGAATGTGTGAAAATCCTCTTAGAGGCAGGAATGCCTCTTGACTTGAAAGATAAGGTATTTAGCATCTATGGTGTTTCTCAGACTTACCCTTTACATATATGCTTCATCTGATTACTGATACTGCTGACTGAATTCTTCTAATAGGAAAAAACTCAAACCATCCATTATCAATACCAAATGCGTTTTAGTTGTTTTCTCTGTAATTCTTTATATTTGATATAAGATAGTCAATCTGACATAATAATTATTGGATGAACAAAACAATTAAATGTTTGATAGCTGAATATTGACTGTAGTAATTCCTGTATAGTTGCATTTTGCTGAATATTGTTTGATTTTGTGTTGTAAATTATTGTATCTATTTGAGTTTATTTTGTTGATATTTCAGTCCGGTTGTACTGCTCTGTACTTAGCCTGTAACCGACAACATACTGCTATAGCATTAATGTTACTACATGCTGGATGTCACATGGATCATTTAGTAGAGGTAATTTGTAATTACTTTGTAGTGGTATTATGGAATTATGTAGTAGAGGTAATATGTAATTATCAGGGCCCACACTGGCTTGAAAAAAGTTGGAGCCGCTTTTTGCAACGCGACGCTACATGACGCTCACAAATTGCCGAAAAAGTACTTAGGTCTTTAATTAAAGTATGTATACCTTCACAGCTGTAAGTGTATTACAAAATGTAGTCATGTAGTTAATTAGTAAAGTTTAGCAGAACCAACACTAGATTACATTTTAAATACACTTTGACTCTAAAGTCCTTTGTTGTTAACATTAACAAGCACAAACAGTCCATCATATTCAAAAGTAACTCATCTAATGTTTTGAAATTTATTTCATTCAATAACCAATTAAAAAAATAGACACGTGTACAACGGGATAAAATATTTTTATTTTATTTCAAGGTTTTTCTGTAAAATACACATCTCCGTATGACCGGAATACCTGAATTTGACCGTGCAGCGGACGTATATTTGTGATTATGATAATTAGTTTTATTCGGCAATGTTTCAACTTTATCCTTATACATCAATACGTAAAGCGAAAGTAGGTTTTCGGAAAATGATTACTTAGGTCATCTGGTCGATCTAAAACAACAACGTGATCAACATAAACAAACACTAACTGTGAAAAATAAGGGTAAGACCAAGTGCAATCTATGCCTCGCGGCAATCTCATTTGTTAGAGGTGCGAAGTTGGCGATGCGAATCGCAATCAGGATTAACAATCGTATTTGACACGCGACTTCAACAATTTATTTTTCAATTACTTAACGCCATCCGCCAAATGTCCGAGGACACATATAAACCAGTCTATTAAACTATTCCGGAAGTTAAAATTGAGATTTTATACACTTGCGCCACTCGTCAATTTTTGGAGCCACTTTGGTCTGACTCGCCAATTTGCTCAAGTGGTACCAACAGCGTGGTCCCTGATTATGTAGTAGAGGTTATATGTAATCATGTAATAGATGTAGTAAGTAATTATGTAGTAGAGGTAATATGTAATCATGTAGTAGAGGTAATATGTAATCATGTAGTAGAGGTAATATGTAACCGTGTAGTAGACAAAGTAAGTAATCATGTAGTAGAGGTAATAGATAATTATGTAGTAGAGGTAATAGATAATCATGTAGTAGAGGTAATAGATAATCATGTAGTAGAGGTAATATGTAATCATGTAGCAGAGGAAATAGATAATCATGTAGTAGAGGTAATAGATAATCATGTAGTAGAGGTAATATGTAATCATGTAGCAGAGGAAATAGATAATCATGTAGTAGAGGTAATATGTAATCATGTAGTAGAGGTAATATGTAATCATGTAGCAGAGGAAATAGATAATCATGTAGTAGAGGTAATAGATAATCATGTAGTAGAGGTAATATGTAATCATGTAGCAGAGGAAATAGATAATCATGTAGTAGAGGTAATATGTAATTATGTAGTAGAGGTAATATGTAATCATGTAGCAGAGGAAATAGATAATCATGTAGTAGAGGTAATAAGTAATTGTGTAGTAGAGGTAATATGTTATCATAAAGTAGATGTAACTTGACCACTACTCAGTTTTTATCGTATTTTGTCAAAATGCTTGAGTTTGCTTTATGCTATTTTCCTACTATTATTATAGTGTTTTCTTTTTTTATTCATGTTTAAATGTATGCATTTTGTGTATTTAGATACTTCTGTTTACATCTTTAAATTTTGTGACTGCTTAGTTATACTTGACCTTTTCAAAGCTAGCATTAAAGCCCATGGCCATAGAATAGGTCAGAGGTTTTACCCCCCCCCCCCCCCCAAGTATTGCTGCTAAGATGTCCATGTAAACTTCAGTTGCTCTTGCATAAGGCTTCTGCCAGTGGTTGGTGCACTTGACTAATTACTCAGCCATTCAGGTTTAAATCCTGGTATGTACAGGTCCTACCCATTAATGAAAATTTTACCAAGATGTCGGTTTTCCTTTAAATGTACAGAAGTATGTATGATAAGTTAGTACTGGTTAGAATGCAGTCCAAAAATACTGGTTATGTGATTCTTTAAAATGAAAATGATGCTCTTGCATTATGTAAAATGAATAAATAAACTTTGCTTAAATTTTGGTTAGGATATTAATATGTTCATCCCTTATATATCAAACTTTACTTTTCTATGTAAGGTAAAAGTCATGATATTTCAATGGGGAAAAAATGTAAAATCTGAATATACAATGCACATCAGATCCTGTGTTTTGTTTTTGGATGTTTGCTCTGTATTTGATATGGAAATTATTTGATCATTGTCGTATTTTTTGTATATTACTCTAAAGCAGAAGTGATTTAGGAATGTTTGTTTGGTTACAGGACGCTGGAGAGTATGTGATACATTGTGCTGTCAGAGAAGGTCTTGCATCTGTTGTACAAACCATGTGTGCTTTTGGTTGTAAAGCTGATGTGGAAACAAAGGTATTAACCCCAAATTTTAACATGAAGAACTGTAATATGAAGAACTGTAATACGAAGAACTGTAATATGAAGAACAGTTATAACTGAGCAACCACTTTAATGATAAGAATTCCTGTAAAAATAAAATACTTGTGTACTTGTATGTTACAAATAGGAAATAAGTTTTAAATTTACTAATTGTACATGATGTGCCTCTGTGGTGGACTGGTTATTGTCTCTGATTATTAATTACTAGTCACTCACTACTGTAAGCTTGAGTCTCAGCAGAGACAACAAAGCATATGTGAGGAAGCTGCCCCACTATAGTTCAAAATTTGGTAGTTATTGACTTATCCACTCTCAAAGTTGAACAGATCCCATCCAGTATTCACGGGAGACAGGTGAACTTTTTGGACTGTTTGACACTCTCTTATTCTTACAGAACAAATGTACAGTATGTTGTTTATCATTTAATGTTGTTTCAATGTATTCATTTGTTACAGGAAACCCTGATTACACCATTACATCTTGCAAGTAAAGGAGGACACATAGATATGGTTAGATGTCTGTTACTGACTGGTGCACAACCTGGGGTACCTAACAAGGTAATATACATGCAGATGTGTAGATACTGTACTCTACATAGCTGTTTACATCATCCGTGTCTTTGTTTTAACACAAGTGTCATACTTTTCCCAATGCACAACAAGTGTATTTGTGTCATATAGAAACATGATAATGCCTCTTGTGTGATGCTGTGTGACATTATTGTGTGTGTCACACACAATTTACACCCTTTAAGGGTTTGTGTCATGTGACAATTTACACGCTGCGAGGATTTGTGTCATGCGATGATGTTTGTTAGGTGATTTATGTCTGACATGATTATGCCTGTCATGCAATGATTTATGGTGGTCAGCACCATGATGATGTGTGTCGTGTGATGATGTGTGTAACATTGTGTATCACATGGTATTGTTTTTATCACATGATAACTAGTGACATGATGTGTGTCATGTGATGATGTGTGTAACATTGTGTATCACATGATGTGTGTCATGTGATGATGTGTGTAACATTGTGTATCACATGGTATTTTTTCTCACATGATAACTAGTGACATGATGTGTCTCGTAATGTTGAAAATCATTTGTACCTATATATTACAGGATGGTGTAACACCAGAAATTATGGCTCTTGCTGAAGGATATACTGACATTGCAGATTTGCTGAATAAAGTAAAAGGGGTGTGTAATAATTATGATCAAATTTATAAAGTTTTCTTAAATATGTCATTGATTACTAAGATATTATATTCATCAAATAGAGTATGTATAGTAAAGACATTCTACCATGTTCTATTATGCAATATCTAAAATTATGACAATGTTCATGTAATATCTTATTACTTGAGGAATTGTTAGAATTTTGCACGTATATTAATTTTGATAAGTGGATAAATGAGCATGCTGTTAGAGACCAGGTTGATGTGCATGATGTATATGAATACTTACAAATATTTTATTTTACAGGAGCGTGGAGAAACCTTTATCAAACAGTTGATGATGTCATCATTACCCCTACCTCAGGTCAAGGTAAAATTTTTAGGGTCAACGGGAGTGGGAAAGACCACACTTATAGAGACCCTTAAATGTGGACTCTTCAGTAGCTTTTTCAGGAGGTCCAGGATTAGTTCTAGTTCTGGTCAAGGGGGACAATCCACTAGATCTAAAGGTATGTTTATGCTGAAGCTTTGCTGTAGTTGTCTCCCTTGTATATATAGACACTACTAAAAATGTAGCCTTTGTTACAAAGTAAATAAACAATGTGGAAGTAAATGAATCACAAAAAAGAAGAATATACACCTGCAACATTTGAACTGTATAATTATGATCAATAGCATAATACTCTAGCTATGTTAATATGACTGAAACATTTTTTTGTCCAGTAAATAAGTTTTCTACTGAATGTTTTATTAATATTAATCATATACTTGTGTAAGACATTATTTGATTTGTATACTTTTTCAATTAATCCTCTAACTAACATTTTTATTATGTTTATTTCAGCTATGAAACCACGGTTACCAAGACAATACAGTTTACCAACCCCTCTGTGTTATACTGTAGGTAACCCACTGTACACAAAGGGTATCAATATACAACAAACTAATATTACAGGTAGTGCCCTCTTTTCAGTTCAATTCATATTTATTTTAAAGTCGTAAAACTAAGACCGATTCACATATACAAAAAGTTTTGTATGGAATAGAATACAATATACAGTCAAACCTGTGTTAGCAGCCACCTCTAAATAAAAGTTGCCCTGTAAAATTAAGGCCAGATTATAAAAATCATCCTTGTTTATTAGCTACAAATTGATCTCCTAATAATGCCACCTGTCAATAAAGGCCACATTTTGTATTTCCCAAGGGTGACCTTTGAACATAGATTTGACTGTATTTTTATATTTGGAAGATTATACTAGAAGATGATGATTTAGTTTTTCTCTGAGTGTTGCTATGAGCTTCTCTTAAACTTTATGATGATAAAATTATTAGACAATTGATGAAGATATAAAATGTTGTTTTATTGTCATGTCTTGAAAATATCTTGCCAACTTCTTGTTTGTGAAGAAACAATGTTTTATTATACCAGTTATTTTATTAACCTCTTATAGCGGGCGTTATGAACTGAATGGCTTAAATGTACATCATCAACACAATTAACAAATCATATTAAGCTTAGATGTGTCTATGCAATGACTCGCCAGTGTTTGACATGACATTTAATCCATATAGAGTTTTGTCCCCTGAAAATAAAAAAATATCTTGATTCAAGACATTTATGATGATCTAATGCATACCTTGAAAATTACATCAACTTACCGATCAACAAACTTCAGATAGCACACAGTGACTATAAGAATTATTTGTTACAGGTGTGGGTGAATTGTGTATATGGGATTTCTCTGGATATGAACCTTACTATATGCTGTATGATCATTTTCTGGGTGAGACTGGGTGCTGTCATGTCGTCATGTTTAGTTTAATGGATCCTTTTGATGAACAGATTGCTCAAGTCTTCTTCTGGCTGAATTTCCTGAAGGCCAGAGTTACCCCTTTATTACCTCTAGGTAAGTGTTCAAGTCTCACTTTCACCAGTCTGTGAAGACCACTTTTTATTGGATACAAAGCTTAAGTTGTGTCAAGCAGGCTTGCAGTGAGCTTGACATAGTTAGCACAATGGTGTTTTGTTAGGTGCATATGCGTCCGTTTTTATCAAACTTGTCCGGACCATTTATCTGTCATTAGATGGGAATTTTTTTAATAACTTTTCACAAGGCGACACTTTATGTTCAAATGTCATAAATTAGTTGAAAATAGCTTGTTTGGACCATTATAATGAAACTTTTTCATTTCTTGACAATAGTGGACTTGCCATTGTGCTGCTTGGCTCCTAGTTTAGATGTAGTCTTAAAACTGCTTGTACTAGAAAACCTTACTTTCTTCTATTTAAATTTTATTCTTTTCAAAGTTTGAACTTAGTAAGCGTGTAGCTAACTGGGAGATGGTGTAGGTATTTTATTACAATTCCTACTGTTGAATCAAAACTACTAAAACATTGGCTTTGTATTATTTGTACATATATGAAAAAGCATTTTTTATTTCTGCGTAGGTCACTGTGGACAACTACCCAATCGTCCAAGTGTAATTTTGATAGCTACACATGCTGATAAAGCTGGCTGTCCTAAAAATGCACGTGGAGAGTACACCAGTCCAGTTGCAAGCAGCCTACTCGCCAAAGCACAGCAAAAATTTCGTTACGACCTTGACATTGTGGAGAGAATTTTTGTCATGGACACTCAGGTTGCTATGACACCTGATGTAAAAGCCTTCAAACAACAGTTATATCAACAGAGAGCACATATTCTCAGAGTGAGTATCTAATGATGACTTAATAACTCATATAGAACTTCTATAGAATCTGAATACGTTGTTCAGTGTTTTGAAGGATATATGGAATAATTTATGTTGTGTTTGTCTTTGAATGAAAACAAAATCACTTGTATCTGCAATTAGAAGTAATACTACTATTTTCTCTCAGTAAAAAAAGTAATTATTTCCTGTGAATAAGAACAGTAAACTATTTTCTGTTAATTACAACAGTACTACTAGAATAATCTTCAGTAGTAAATGAACGGCTGTTTCTATATTTTTTTATGTTGGTATCATTGTATTCTGTTATACTTATGCATTCAGGTTAATCTTACATTAGAAAATACAGATTGTAATTAATTGGATATTTTTTACCTGTAATGTTTTTTTGTGTGTAATTTTCAGTCCATGTCTAAGACAAGTGGTTTTCTCGAGTCTATGTTGCTAGTTTTACCCTCATGGCGACGTTCCTCATCATCTTATCCTGTGTTGTCATGGCAACAGTTTATTGAATTTGTAAGGTCAAAAGTGAATCCTTTAGTGAGCGAAAATCATATAAAACATCTAGTGGAGCAACTACAGGGTATTGGAGAGGTAAAATTTCTTATAATGTTAATATAAACTGAAGCTTATCAACTAGTGATCTGAAAATCCAATACTTTACCATTAGATATTGACATCTGATTCTTCATGAGTTGTCTATTTAATCACTTGGGTTAATGTCACCTCTACGGCCAGAATTTTGGTGACTTATTGGTTTAAAGTGGTGACCCCAGACAGAAACCAGAGTAGAGCCACTGGTCGACCTTCTATGTTCTACCTGGACAGCTTCCTCAAGTGTGTAATTTGTTCAGCCCGGTATTAGAATTGTGGCAGTTAGTAGCTAGTGACTACTAGTGATAGACTATTACCACCTGATCCCAATAAGCCCTCATCCTTAATTATGTCATCTGCCCTATTTGAGTGTTTAGTAAATTAAATTATAAAGAGAATTATATTATTTATGTAGAAAAGCATATTATTAATGTAGAGAAGTATATACCCTCCTCTCTGGTTATGGTCGCTGACTTCAAATCACTGTAACCTCTCACTGATAGAGGGTTGTGGGTTCAAGGCCCACTACCGACCATGCCTCTTTATGTGAGAAAGTAGGCAGTTGCTTACGGAAGACAGGAGTCTAGTACTGGTTTTTCCCAGGAACGATGCTTAGGTGAACTATCCGCCTCATATGACTCTGACTGTTGAAAAGGGGCGTAAAACTTGATATAAACAAACAAACAAACAAATAAGAAGTATATTATTTATGTAGAAAAGCATATTATTAATGTAGAGAAGTATATTATTTATGTAGAAAAGCATATTATTAATGTAGAGAAGTATATTAGAAATGTAGACAAGTGAAGTATAAATGTAGAGAAAATTTACTTGTACGTGCTACTCTTATATTCATGTTTCTAACCTTGAATTCCTGTCCTGTATCCAGTGATTTCTTCTTTTCTAGATAATCTACTTAGAGAAGGACTCTGGAGAAAGTTTAATTGTACATAATCCTAAGTGGCTGTGTTATGATGTCATAGGTAATCTTATATCGCACGAGAAAATAGTCCAATCACGTATAACTGGATGTTTTTCTGTTGATGAATTCCAAATAATGTACCCAGAAACGGATGCCTTAGAATTGCTCAACGTATTGGAAGCCTTGGAGGTATGCACACGATGTGAGAATGATGATGAAATTGAATATGAATTCCCGTGCTTAAATTTTGTCGAAACATTAAATGGATTGTGGTTGCGTGATTTGAAACATTTCGGAAATGCTGTGTACGGAGGAGTGCGTATAAAATCTCCCGACAGTTTAGCTCAATTGAAACATTTATTTCCTCGTATACAAACACATTTACGTAGAAATATAATCCAGGAGAGCGATGACCCTGATTCAGACTTATATCAGTGGCATCATGGATCTAAATATTGTTGCGGCGATTTCGAAGGGATAATTTGTATGGACAGACAAGAAATGTTTGTAGATATCAAGGTGCGTGGACCACCAGAATCAGCGACTGCTTTGTTTTATTTCTTAGAAGATTTTGTTAATACAGCTGAACAAGTGCTGACTCATGTTACACCTGGTTTGTTTTTTGAAAAACATGAATTAAGTCCTTCACAGTTAAAGGAACATGTGAAAAATGCACATTGTTATCTGCCCTCTGAAGTTCTAAGATCTCTAATAAACCAGAACACGGTACTTACATTGCCTGATGGCAAGAAAGAAAACTTTGTAGATGTAATGTTTCTTGGATCTAGTGAAGCTAAAAATGGTGTTTGCCTAGGAGTTGACCTCCCTATATCGTACCTCCCCATTCAATCTCGACAACATTTGTGTCAGATCATGGATCCTCAGGACCCACTGGGTCGTGATTGGTGTCTGCTGGCTGTCACACTCGGCTTAGAGACCTGTTTACCATCGTTGGATGCAAACAGTCAAAGAACTGAAAGTAAAACTGAACGAACTTTAGAAGAATGGTCTCATGTTGAACCTAATGCAACTATCGGTCAATTAATTAATAAATTACGCGAATTTAATCGTGAAGATGCTGTTGAAGTACTGTTGCAGATGACACCTCTCTATCGAACAATGGTTTATGATGAAAACTCCACTGATGACAGTGCTACCCCAGGACTTGGTACTGCATCTACGAATACTTTGTCAAATCTGTCAAGATGATGTTTTACATTCTCTTGGACTAATGCACTGTGCTATGAGAATTTAATTTATTTCTCAGATTAATAAAGTGTGAGATTTGGTTTAGAACGCATAAATAAACTGTTATTGTGATATGTATATTATATGTACCAAATATTCTCAGATTTTATGTTCCTGCTCTGATTAATGTATCCACACTGTCTTGTTATTACTAGGGTTTAACATCGTACCAACAGCCTGAGTTTTCTTGTCATCTGCATGCTAGCTGGGAAATTTTGTCCAAGTTTTGTTTCAATCACATAGCAGTGAGTGATTACAGGCAAGAGCTAGACTCAACCAAGGAAGCATGGGCCCTTCCCTTTTCTAAAAAGAAGTGAAAAGTCATGACTCACATAAAATGTGTAAAAAATATCTGCAAATTAAATGAAAAGAGAACCAGCTAAATAGTCACTGCAACACTCACCCTAAAGAGACTTTTTGTGCTGTTTTCTATCGAAAACCTCATAACTCGTTAAAAAGTATACCACAAAATTGCTAAACTTTGGAAAATTATAGACTGTATGTAGGTACATGCTGATCTACTGAGTGTCAAACTGTCTCTCAGATCAGCAAGGTTAGTTGATATATAGATTTGTTTGGCTTGATTAGATGTGACCCACCCCTAACATCTGGGGAGCATTGATAAGGGAATACTTGTTATGTATCTTGTTATATCTGACCATTCTCTTAGTTCTACTCTTTATATAGCAGCCATTCATCAATACATGCAAACCTGAAAACAAAGGCCACCCTTGGAAAAGACATGATGTGGCCTTTATTGACATGTGACTTTTATTTGAAGGTCATTTTGTTTTAAATATTTGATGATGGTTTTTTAAAGATGGCCTTTGTTTACAGGGTGGCTTTTATTCAGAGGTGACTGTTAACACAAGTTTGACTATGTTAAGTTTCATCTTTTATAAACATACATTTTTATTCTGTTACAAGCCAAACAACAATATTCTGATATTTGTACACATTGTTTACCTAATATAAACTACAGTATTACCATTATTTGTGGCATTCTCTTTATTGATTGTGTTAAGGAAATTGTTTGTTATTAGATATACTGATATCTTCGCTTGCATTTTCTTTGAATATAAACATTTTAACTACAGTAAGATATACTAGTACAAGTTCCTTTAGACAATTATGTTATAGAGCTTACAGAAAAATGGCTCTTCCCGGGTGTATGCTTGGGTTTTTCTTCCACCAATTAAGCGGGAAAAGTCACCAAATAACTCAGACTGAGGGTACAATGTTAAACTCTAGAGAGTATAAGTGTTGTCTTTAGTTAATGTATTTTGTTATATTTACAGTGATAAAAGGGGTAAATTTCTTCATCTTTTTGTGAACTTTGTGTCCATATACCTGGTAATTATTTTGTGATAGGTATGATATTAGTATCATTGGTTTATACATTGTATAATATCAGACATCTAGTATTTTATGAAAAAAAACTGCTGTAAAAAACTCAAAAGTGCTAAATAATCACATGGTTGGTTATTTTAGTGGATGAAATTAACTTATTATTCTAAAACAGTATACCTGTGATAATATTACACCAAAGTTAATTTATTTGTTCTGATGTATCATTATATTGTATGTTCATAAATTTACAGCATTGTGTTATTAAAGGTATTACTATAGTCTGTATACTCCATATATGATGACATCATGTTATTGAAGCCTTGCTGGATCAAAAATTACAACATCACTGTTATATTGATAATGTTTTTTTTTTTTTTTTTTTTTTTGAATCCTTAATTATAGAAATATCTACAAATCAATTTCAGACAGTGTATAGTTCATCATTATATTGAATTTCCTTATGTACTGATAATTGTTTTATTACAATCATTTATTCATTATTTGAAATCCATGAGTTTTATATTTGTTTAATATTTGTATAAATTGAATCTGATTGATGTATTTAATCTATGTTAATCGTATGAATCTTGCATTTCATGAGTACCTCAATAAATAAATTTCTTAAAACATCAGCTTTAAAAAAAACACAACGTTTTACAAAGGCCTCATTGGATAAATGTTACTATATATAATTATTTTCTTGTTCAAATCTCCCAAGATATATTGTTAGGACAGTTTATATTGATAAGCCATACATAGATTTTACTAAATTGTGACATCCATTTCAATGTAATGTATAATTTGGTTCATAATTAGTTCTAGGTACTTCCTTTTCTGGACAGATTATCTTTTATGATTGGAAAAAATATCAATTAACTTATTTATTTTTGTTATTTAATTGGCAATGGTCTGGTTCCCTGTCTTATATAAATACGATAGGATGATGTTAGGGGAGGTAACTCCAGACTAAATTAGCAAATGCTTCCAACAGAAAACAATGATATATCAGCATAATTATTTAAGATGTGCTAAAAGCCAAATTTTCAAATGTCCACCTTGCATTTTATAGCACTAGAGGTAAAATCGTAGAACATGCATGGTAGATTACCAGGTATACTTATGATAGGTTCAATCCAACATTTTCTTTGTTATTGGAATTTGTATATTATAATATGTACATTTTCTGATTCACATTTAATTGATCCTATTTAAAATCATTTTATACTGTAGGACTATTTTTTGTTCTCTATGTGTTTGTTACTGTGTCATTCCTGTGTCATAATGTTGGTTTATTGTCCGATACTTGTTTATATTGATGTCTAGGACTGTCATTGATTCAAATGACAGTGATATATCAACAATGGTTTTCTGCCGACAATTACTGATACATTTCTATGGATCAGTATTTTGGTTAACAATCATGATAAAAACTATAAGTAGATGTTTGCATTTAAAGTGAGAAAAAAACTTTGTTTTGGGACTGCATGTATTGTTGATACACAAAAAAATGAAACAATGACAGCCCTATTGTTGTAAGATAATTTGTTATGCCAAATATGAACCACAATCAGGGGCAAAAATATGTAGGACTATCATGCATTTACATTATCTTTTTATTATAGAGTTTCCATGCATATTCTGTTCTCTCATTAGGCACAATTCATTATTATATCATATTAGATGCAACATCACAGATGATGTGTTTATTTATAGGAAGTCATATATACACTCTGTACAAGTTTATAAGTACAAGTTTATAACTCTCTAGTCCAGAGCTCAGGTCAAGGTTATACCACAATGTGATCTTGAAAATTATGTTCATTACTTTCAAGGCAAACCAAGATTTCTATGTGATTTTGAATAAAGGCCATTCTTTGAAAACCCATAATTGATTTTTAATGGAAAAATACTGTAACCTCTGAATAAAGGTTACCTGTCAAAAAAGACTATATTTTGTTAACAGGTTTGTTAGCCGGGTGGACTGTACATTCAAAACTTTTTAAACAGCCACTTACGGCAAAAGACTACCATGTATCTGTATTTTATACCATATTAATGATTATCTGCATAATTAACGTTTATGAACAAAATGGAACCCATACGGTAACATGAATTTTCATACATTTTGTATTTACGATTTTGTACCAATTTTGTGTCATCAGGTAGTTTTAAAACTACCTGGCACGTCATCCAACTCGGTGAAAATATAGATGTAACCCAGCTGTAAATATTGTCGTTTATTTTGTTTCGTCAAGTTTCTTCATGTTTATAAACAGCATAAGGTTTATACTTTATTATGAGATTATTGTTCTTAATAATGTACCAAGTACAAATATATTCTCTATGTACAAAGTGTAAATATCTGTTTACAAATAGAATTTTATATGCATATATGGTTTATTTGTAAATAGATTTATGAAACTATGTCTGCATGATCAATGATGATGTTCATCATTCTTTTGTATCTATTTATCTACTCGACTGTTGCATTATAAAATTGTGCTAATCTAAATGCAGATTAAATCCTTGAAACAGTTTGTTGTTGTTGTAGGGTGGAGTCACGACTTTCGGTCTCCTGTTCATTAGCATTTACTTGTATCAAGGATGCTATATTACATTCTTGGAAGAACCAATTCTAATGTTTTTACAATACTTTATCTGAATCGCAAAGAAATTGAGAATTCAAATTTTTACCGGTAAGTCAGTACTGGATTGAATAAATTAAAAGTTCACATGGTACTAAAATGTACACTGACATAGCTTCGTATAGGCACCGTAGGCATGTGCCTATACTTTTTCTTACAAAAAATAACAATGCTATAAAAATAAATGGTTAGGGACTGGAAGAGTGGACCATCAGAGTACCCAGAGCTTAAACAATGTGCATGCAGAATTGCAAGAAATTCGTATTAAAATGTTTTAGGCTATAGCATACCGGAAAATGCTGCAGTATGGGTCTCTGGCAATCTACAGACATTATTTATGAAAACATGTTTTTTTATTGACACAAACAATATGTAGTCTTATATACATGTACAGGAAGAAATATGTAAATTTGATACGTAATAGACATTAATGTGTTCAGAATATTGAAGTACATTAAATGCAGTTTCTCACTAAAATTATTCATTTTATAGTCTTAAATATACTTCTACTTAAATAATATTCTTTAAAAAAATAAATAACATCAACAATTAGAGATAAATTACCCAAAGGTGTGTAGGCTTCGTTTGTTCTCAGTTTTTGCGAAAACCGAAATCTAACATTTACCAAAATCTGGCCAAAATCTAACTTCATAGCCGTAATCTAACTGTTACAATAAAACTACACTAAGTTTCATACTTTTATCTTCAGATTATGTTATAATGGTATGTTGGCGTATAGTATACGAAAATTGAGAACAAAGAAATCAAAATTAGTGATTTGAACGATCGATTTGTGTGTTCCCCGTGTGAATTGTAGCAGAGACGTATAATACAACATATACGTCTCTGATCTTGACAAAATAGTCGAGGATATAATTATCATCTTTTTTTTAAAGACATCACATGAATAATATGCAATTAAAAATTTGAAAAATAACAAAGCTAGTGACTGGATCCATAACAGTCATTTTTCTATCTTGGCAGAACTGGATGCGGGACAGAATACTCGTTTTACATTTTTGATTACACGTTTGTTTTGTCATCAAATACTACAATATCTGTATCAAATGATGTTTTTCAAAAGAATTCATAGCACATATCACATTATAGTTGCCATGGTAACATGTGGCTGCTATAATTGATGAGGGATGGAACGTAAGCCGCCCATTACCCGTAGCTCACCACAAAAGGAATCCTGGTTTCCTGGTGATATAAGATGAATGGAGATCAGGATCTGACCACACCTATGTTAGATACAAAGATTCATGTACCCCTCAGAAACAGGGTAGTAAAAGGCTTGTGTCTACATCAACTGGGTTGTCCCCTAAACACAGAATAAATGGATTGAACTGGTGATTAATTTTATACTGACCACTGTAAACAATCTCTGAGTTTTGATAATATTTATTAAAATATGTATTAATTAAATACATTTAACTTTTAATTTTCATGATTGCTATGCCAAAGGCCTTATTTAGCCCATTTATAAACATTGTAAACAAACTGATTATTATAATATATTTTATCTATAATTTAGGATGTAAAATCAAGCATAATAGATGGTCGGCTGATGAGAAATCATTCTTGGAAGAATACAGTCACGGAAAGAAGGTGAATCTGAAAACATTTTCTGGAATAACATGTACAACAAGTTAGATGGAAAAAGCAGAAACTGGTAATAGAATATGTTTTAAATCATCTCTACCATTTATTTTGCCATATTTTGTTGGTCAACAGTGCATTCAGGAAGATATATTTCATTCAACTACATGTACATTTGTATATGCATGTTCCAAGCTGAAGATATGGCATGATATGAATATTACAATCAAATGATGTGATGAAATAATCTTTACCGGTATGTATTTTTCAAATGATTTTCAGCTGGTCTAACTATTGTGATCCATGATAGGTCAACATTTGAGTCATCATCATCATCATCAAAAACTTTAATGTAAAACATAATTTTGCCATTTTTAATTACCGTAGATATTCAGCAAACAACGCATATGACACATAATTCATTGACCTCAACCTCGACTGTGAATTAAAAATAACAAGTGTCATGGCTGCATGCAGCTTTCGCTAATCTTTACTTAATGCTAAGGGAAACTTTATGCAACCTGTCAAATTGATAAGTATATGCTTATTAATAGGGAAATCCTGTAAGATGGCAGCTTGGTGATTGAATGTTACATTCAGCAAACCTGTCTGTAACTCTTCAGCTTCCGATGAACTTGGCAATCTGAAACTACTGCCTGAGACATGTGAAAACAGTCTGGGAACACAAACAGTTTGGGAACACAGACTGAGTGGTCTTTTCCTAATCAGAATAGGTAAGAAACATTTCATTTCAAAA
Source organism: Lutraria lutraria (assembly GCA_964023205.1). Lineage (NCBI taxonomy): Eukaryota > Metazoa > Mollusca > Bivalvia > Venerida > Mactridae > Lutraria > Lutraria lutraria. Next base: position 23,697,826 of record OZ026845.1, on the reverse strand, counting down.
GTAATTGCTCTTATTTAGAACAGTGAACAAAATAAGCAGTTTATCAGTTATACAAAGTCATTCTTCATGATTTACTCTCATTGAATTTATTTTAGGAGCTTTCTTTGGACTTGGTATGCTGCTTTATTCCAACCAGACAAAAAACTATATTTCTTGTCTTAAGAATTACTCCCATTTTATAGATAATCAGGTGTTTTTGTCTGAAATATAACTTTTTCTTTAGCCGCAACTTTTCAGGAATAAAAATATAATGTCTGTCAGACAAAGGTAATAATCTGTAAAAAATATTTACTGACTGACCTATTTTATACTTTAAAAGCCCCTCCTTCACCAAGCCCTCCTGCAGGTTTATTTTGCTAAGCTAAGTTGTGTTCTTTTTTGTTAAATACAGACATAAGTTATTAATAAAAAAAACCGTAATTTTTCAGGTCAAACCAAAAAGATTGGATGTTCTTTGAACCACGAAAAACATTGCAGGAGGTAATTTATACAATATTTTCATGTAAGATACTAATGTGTCATTAGTACTGCCTACCCAGAAATATAAAAAGAAATTATTGCACTGGTCATTGATTTATTTAAATTGTGTAACTACTATTTTGTTCACACAGAACCAGACCAATGATATTTGGTTTATAAGAATAACACTGACAAATTATTTTTCTTACTATTGGTACATGATATTGTAAAACAAAACAGAATACTACATTTCGCTACAAAAACATCATAGTTTAACATCACTTTACAATTGATCATGCCATTTCAGACAAAAAGCAAGTGTGCTGAAAGTCTTATAACTGCTGCACTGAGATGTTTACGGACCTACTCAGAGTTAAAAGAGGCCGACATACATGATATTATACAGAAATTAAGTAAGTACCGGTATTACTGTAGATGTTTTGCTGACTTTAAATTTAAACCTTTCCATTTTACATAATGCTGACCTTTACACTTATATTTATTTGTGGAGTAGTCATTTACATTTCAAACGATGTCGAGCTCTAACTAGTGTATACTGTTATAATGATTTTTATTGAAAACAAAGAACCTTTACCTTAACCTCTATTGGTATTTGTTTAGAGTAATTACTGCTTTATCAAGTAAGTTTGTCTGATACAGAGCCTAGTGCAACAATTTTTTCAACTGTGACCAACATAATATTTGACATGTTTTTTAGGATTTTTGGCCTGAAAGACATTATTTATTGACAGATATTTTGGCCATGGCAGTTGGCAATAAAAATATTTAAATGCATTTTCTTTGTGTTATTGAATAACGTTTAACATTTTCTGCTTCATTTAGGTTCCAGCCCCTCAAGAGAAGTTGCAGCACACATATTGTCTTCACCTTTGAGAGGGAGCATTAATGTGGCATTGTTAAATGCAATTGAATATGGAGCAAAAGAATGCTGCAACAAAGGCAGTGCTCTTGTCCAAAAAGAATTCTGTATCCGTGCTGAATTTAAATGACATGAAGTCATTAACAAATTGTTAGAACAGCAACCATTGCTGGCTGAAGTGTTGTTGGCAATTTCTCTGCCAACATCAAAGACAGGAAATACCAAGTGTGTTCAGAGACTTATTCTTATGATATCTACTGTGTTTAGAATGCTGATGAAAACATGATACCAGGAGCTGTCATTGGTACAAAAGATGATTGCCATGACTTTGGCTAATGAACAGACTAGCCAGAAAGTATATCTGTTCCAACTTTGTTCTGTTGGGTTTCAGATTTTGTGTTAAATTTTTATGTTAGTTTCAGGCCTTTTTCTAGCTTTTTTGCAAAGATAAACTTTAAAAAACATGTAATACAACAAACATTGTGACAATTTATAAATTGCAAAATGTTTTAAACTTCGAAAGTGTGACTCTCATGGTTTTCCTAGAAAAAGGCCTCCTATTAGGTACATGTGTATAACTCCTAAGAAAATAGTTGTTACGGTTCAGCAAACTACTGTTTGATATTTTTGTCCAAAGATCTGAGTATGTGACACATTTGTAGTCTTCACAAATAACTTTCAAGCAGAGGACATTTTGTCTTATAAAGAAACATATTTTACCAGACCAAATGAACTTTTACCAGACGGAATGTTAACCTGAATTTGAGTTATTAGTTGTGTTTATACAACTTTTATAGAAGAATAATTATTACATACAGGAACATCTTTTGATATTGTAATTAAGAGAACAAATTTTGGAACTCAATTATGCGTTTTAGACAAAATATCAGCTCAAAATTCCACCAGATCACTACTAAATTAAAACAGGACCTGGCGTATTTGAAGACTGCATTTGATTTAAATGACGATGCAAAATATTGCATAATGAAGAAGAATATAAATCAGTTATACACATGTTCCTCTTTTGTATTCAGTTTGTTAAACTGTTTAATAGTGTTTATTTACTGCTTATGTTATATTGCTTCCAAAGTTTTCATATCAAGTGTTAATACTAGGTTCCCACTGTTGTGCTATCTGCTATGAACCCCAGGTTTAGTCTTTGGTATCTGATCGTGGAATATTTTAAAAATAAATAATAGGTTTGGATACAAGGTAATGCGGGTTGATTTGTTGCCATACAATGCGATCTGGTCCAAAGGAATACGATCTGCCGTGTTTTGTGACAATCCAATACGATCTGATATGATGATCCCGCTTGAATTGATTGTGATAATTATAGACATTGTTTGAAGCATTAAAAAAAAAGTACGATGAAAACGATTGTCATGACTGACCTCAAGATCTGATAAGCTCTGATAGGACCAGCATGATTGGTCCACGATTTCAATTGTAATGTGAATCGTGATAGTGGGAACATAGCATAACATGGAAAGTACAGTCTGAAAGTAACGGTCCTCATGAATGACAATTTGTTCTGGTTCTCAATCTAAATTCTAATATTTCTTGAACATAATTTAAGAAGGACTGACCAGTATCTTTGGAAAATAATTACTTCCAGACAAATATTTTCACTAGGGGTTCTGTTATTTTCAGCCATGTTACAAATCTGTATAGCTTATTTTGTCACATACCCAAATTTCTATTGTCATCAACAAAGCTATTAAGCATAATATGATAGTCTTTTCCTTCATATTGTAGCTACAATAAGATGTTAGCTATTTACAATGGAACATATTTATATTGTAAAACCCTGGGTATTTGTACTTAATTCTATTTAAGACATTCATATCAACTTCATTTTACATACATTTCATTCATCATTGAGTTGAACAGTAGTTATGTTTTGTATTGATGCAAGTTACCTAGTTAAACTGTTTGTAGCATCACATGTTTTTGTGATCGATCATTATGATCGCTTCTTTTTAGTGTTAGTTCACATTTTTGGAAAGTGTCACTTGATACACAATGAAAACGTAACAAAATCAATATATCTGACACACATTTACCACTAATCTGTTTGTTTATTCCATTTAATTAACATGAAACTGTTTGTGTTTACAATGTTTGTCCAGTGTTCGCTTGTGTGTACGAATTACATCATGGTATAGCGTTAATGCTCGAGTGAATCGCAAGTTATTTTTAGCCACTTTGGTTAGTATGTATATATATATTTGTAATTTTCCTTGTTGTAAGCAGTCATGTTTTTTCTTTTACAAGAATTTACTAATTTTGGGTCGCTACCAGTATACTTTGTGGTAGCAATGGCTACCAGTTTCTGGTCTTTCCTATCAATATTTGGTATATTTTGCCCTTGAAATGACCTAAAATAAGCAAAAAATCCTAATTCAAGCGCAGATAACTCAAAAACGAGATTTGTGTCCCCCAACTTTTTTTCGCATAAAAAGTTTCTGTTATCATATGCTATGATCATGCAAAGTTTAAAAAAAATTCAGTGGTCAGTTTTAATTTTTCCTATATGTCTAAGTATGTGAAAAACTACCGAAAACGTCTTTAAGTAGTACCGGGTATACTACAATGTAGGTTATTACAGGTCCATAGCTAGACCAATTGTTTTAAATGTGAGATTTAATTAATAATTAACATTTTTTAAGTTATTGAATGTTAAATTTTCTGAACTCTGGTAACTTTGCCATAAATATTTAGCAATTCAGGATTTTTAATGTTAAATACAGTAGAGTTTTTATTTAGACTTGGTTTTTATGAGATTTTAAACTGCTATTTGAGAAAATTAAGGTACCGGTAGTTTAAGCCTGTATTTTTGGAAGGTTGTTTGATATTGAAGCATTAGTGTTTTGAAGACTTTGTCTTATTTAATTGTAAATTATTGTGTATAATACTGCTCACTGGTAATTTAATTCCGTTGTATCAGTGGAATAGATCCTTACATTTTGTTGTTATACTTTAGTCATAGAGTTGTTATCATATTTTTAAGAGATGTTATTGAGTGTAAAACTCCATAAATAAATTATTTATGACTTGAAACTTAATATATCTGTTGTGATTTATCAGATAAATGACCTGTCTGTTTATCTGTCTGTCTTTTAAGATCAGAATCGTTGCTGATAGTACTGCTAAGTTGAGTGCTTACTATTAAAACACATCACATAACTTTGGCATAAACAGGTTCACAATTAGTAGTCTTGCAAACATAGTCCCTCTGTCTGTTCGTTTATCTGTCCGTCTAGTGTCAGATTAGTGTAGTGAATTAATTAAGTAATAGCCAGCTACCAAACCAAACACTGACATTGAGACAGCTAGTTTATCAAACTGGTTGCACATGAGAATATATCCAAGACCTACATTTGTAGAAGGGTCCTACCCCCTGGATCGTAACAATATATCGCTGTTTTGTCCAAGTGAATATTAACAGATAATTGTAGATGAAAAAAAGACCATGTGCTCAATTTTAAAAGCATTTATATAGTGTATTATCAATACTTTAATTAGTATATGTATTAATATCTATAATTGCCTTTTTAACTGGCATTTAAATTAATTGTTAGCTGCTCAAATTATAGTATGCTTTGTTTTGACTCATAGATTACAAAGAAATTAAATGAAGTACTAATATTAAATTTTAGTTCTTTAGCATTTCTCCTGCATCAAATAAAATATTTGAAGGTAATCACAAATTCAGGAACTGGAGTCATTAAGAAACATTTTATTTTTAAAATGTTGAACAACGGATAAACTTGGACAAACTTTGTCTACTTTAATCCAAGGTTGTCAACAGAATGTTAACAAAATTCATTGATCCTTTTAAGTTTATGACAGACTTCAACCATTGGGTGTCACACTCTTAGTCATTCAGGAATGTTATATAGTAATATATACAATGGATCAAATATCTAGACACTTTGATACTGAATTTATTGATTCCATTTTTATTGGAAAGAAATTTAGAATTGTTGGCGACAAAATAAATTTTCATATAGGTGTAACCCATGGACGTAAATCTAGAGGAAATGCAGCTCATATGGAGCACTGGTTTAAGAGCAGCAGCATTAATTGAAACGGAGCGATTTCACCTTTTAACACCTATATCATTTGAGCTTTTCCACTTGAAAATGTCTATTCTTACCCTGTACTCTCCATGCACAAAAAATTTGTCTGTTAAGGAAAGATGCTGAAGGTAATGATGTTAAAACCATTACAATCATTGTAAAGATCTTACAATATCTGTTGTAAAGGCTTATTTAATTGAGGCTGCTGTGAGCAATTAGGCATTAATGATTGTAACACTGTTCCTGACATTGAATTTCCAAAAGATGGTGACTCTCTATCACTTTGGTTATAGAAAGTAGTACAACTGATTTCAGATAACATTCTCAATGCATGTCAACTTGGCATGAAAACTTTGATACACTGTCTGACTCTGCAAGTCTTGTATTACAAATAGGTGTTCTATTCATGGAATTGAATAATGTGGTGAAATACCCACACAGAGATTGGTTACTGGCTGTTCTGAAAATACTGATGGTTATATCTAAAGGACATAATACTGGATCTAAGTAACTATGCTCTAGAAAAACACTGTCTTCTTCGTCAGCAGATTGCTTTGCTGAGCAAAAGTTAGGCATATTCAAGTCTGTATGGACTTATGGTAAGCACAGGGGGAAATTCTATACAAACAGTCCAGCAGATCTAGAAATTGAGCATGTTGTTAGATTGACAAGAGGTCATTTTAAGGCAATGTGTTCTAACAAGTCTGAGGCTTCAATGTGAAAAAAGAAGCTCTGCATTTTATGGAATGCAGAAAATTTGCGATAACTTTGACGATCAACTTGTTCATCGTGCACAAAAGCACAAAGTGATGTCATCGGCTGAAGATGAAAAAGCCATCATTAAGACAATAAGGCAGCTGCGCCCATTTCAACATTTGTTTGCCTCAATAAAGCATTGTCCCAAAAATCCAGTTAAGAAGATAAATTCTGAAGGACTAAATAAATGGATCTATATGTGAACAAAATCAACTTTAACACGAAATTAGAAAATAAACAATCTGATTGGATTTAAGTTTCTTAATACTAGATTAAAACATGTAAGACCTTCATGATTGTTGTAAATGCTATTTGAAATATGACACTGCATGTATATATTTATAAATATTTCATTAGGTCTTTCAATTAAAGTTAACTTTTTTTAAGTTTTAAGTAAGACGTTTAAAGCAAGTCACCAAATTTTTGCATGCATGCACAATATTTTGGTGAGTGATTTTACAATGAATGCAAATATATTCAATAAGAAACTTTATGGTATTGGCTAACTGTTCATATCAAGTTTCATGAATCTGAAGATTTAACATGAAAATTTCTTTGATGCTGTTTTCTGTTATGACTTCTAAAACAATTCACCGCCTTTGATTTGACCGAAATGATACTAAATAAAACAAAACACATTTGACAATAGTTAACCACGAAAGGTACGACATTTGAAGTCCTATGCATGCTACGATATTTGTCATAAACAGTCAATCAAATTATGATTGAAACGGCTAACTTAAAAACTATAAAGCGAAATATCAATTCATTATTTTTATTCCTCTTTTAGGCCACATGTTTGGACTAATTACCATTGACCGCCTTTCGACAGACATTGACTTATTGAATAAACAAAAGATCGCTGCTGGCACCTTGATGTGTTTATGGGGGTTATTAGAATGGTGCGAACAATATACAGGAAGGTTTGTGACATTTTACACGTTCTTAGCGATTTCGGACTGAATTTTATGAAATTTCTGAAACTTTTATAGCCCATATATGTATAGACCTATTTTTTAACCCTTTTCTGCTACTGAAATCGATCCAAGACGTTGAAATTTGGAAATAAAAAATATATGAACTAAGTTCTCAAAACTCATTGAAATAAAGTTATGTCAAGACTTATTTTTCACACTTACCGGATAATTGATCCATTAAATAATGTGTCAATAACATTGTTATTGGAGCAAGTTCAGAGTAAAGAAGCGATATTGCATATCAAATCAAGCCTGTCATTTTTGTATTGTTTTGTGTACCATAGGTAAGTATAACATAAGCTATGTACAGATTTTGACCAACGTACAGCTCATAAAAGAAATGGTAAAAGATGTCAGTAAACTTGATAAAGCTTCAGGAAGAAGTATGCACACAACTCTGGGATCCATGGAAAAAACTTAAGTGTTGAACCCTGACTGAAGTAATTGTGTATTTTTTATTCTGTTAATATTTCTGCTTACAGTGTTTCCCCAGGGCCATAATTTGAACAAACTTGGTAGACATCCACTAAACAATGCTACACACCAGTTATCTAAGCTCTAGACCCTGTGGTTTTGGACAAGAAGATTTCTAAAGTTTTCCTATATAAGCCTATATAAATCAATTGACCCCCCAGGTCGGCGCCAATTTTGATCCTGTGGAAATTTTGAACAAACTTGGTAGACATCCAATAAATAATGCTACACACCAAATATCTACGCTCTAGGCCCTGTGGTTTTTGACAAGAAGATTTTTAAAGTTTTTCCTATTTGTTGCTATAGCAACCAGTATTTTAAATGAAATTTAATTTTTTCAACAACTTTGGTAGAGCTTCATGCACGGAATGTCCCTGTAAAGTTTCGTTCAAATTGATTTACTGCTTAAGAGGGAGATGTTGTTTAAAGCAATTGTTGAGGCACTGAAAGACTGACGGACGCATGCATGGAAGATGGACAACACACAATCACAATAGCTCACTTTAAGCACTTCGTGATCTGGTGAGCTAAAAATGTGAAAAATAAGAAATCATAATTTGTGTACATTTTGTAATGAGCACTCTGAGACCATTTCACATCTATTTTTTGTTGCAGTTATGTTGCAACTTTCTGGAGACAACACAATCATTGGCTTGTACAATTCTTATTAAATTATAATTCATCTCTTTTTAGATCAGATGTCATATTTGGTAACTGAAGATGGTCAATTTTATGCAATGTTGTGATTTTGTTAGCAAAATATCATAGTTTTAACTGTTAAAGTATAAATAAAAAACCTTATTTCATAAACTTTGAAAGTTATCTTCAACATTACATTCTAAGTGAAAAATATCATGCTAATAAAATCAGAACCTTTTCTAGATTGTACAAAACCTGGAACAAATTCGTAAACCTATGAAGAACTAACCAACACTGAGAGATTAATACAACTTGTTTTTTACCTGTTTCCTTACACTCAAATTTGTATGTGGCTTGACTTATATAATATTATATACATGTATATTGTTATAATTATTACAACAATGTTACTGTTTCTTGTAGCAACTGGCATTTGCAACTTCCTTCCAATGCACTCAATTTCGAACTAAGTGCCCCCTCTCAATAAAGCCCAGTAGAATTTACACACTGGACATACCAAAATCTTTTATTTTCACTTTTGCTTAAAAAAAGGTTAACTTTCGTATTCCCTCCCTGTATTCCATAAGATAAATACATACATAAGATACATATAAATAAATGTTTTGACAACTGCATGAATACTCTTTCACATAGCATTGCTCATATCACTAGTATTTATTCATTTCCATTACTATGGTAACTTTGAATATTTTGTGTAAAGGAATTAGAATTGTTGTATGAAACTTATATGCATGTTTTTTATATTTTTGTATGTAGTTTCTATGTATTTAATATTCATACTGTAATCAGTTGAATCTGTAAAAAGTGTGTGTGAAGCTTATCTTTTAGTAATTATACATTAATTTGAAAGTGTGAAAGTATTTGCAAGATTCTTATATATTTGTAAGCTTATATTGTAATTATAAATTATTCAATATTTTTAAAAACTACTTTTTGGAAACAGGTGAAAGCTTGAAAATTGATTGTATGTATGTTATTTAATTATGTAACATACTTTTGTGAAACTTTATGTTGTAATCTAATGAAAGTTGAATCAATATAAAAATAGATAAATTTGATAATGTGCTATTTAATTGAGGGATATCTTCATTATAATGTTTTTTTACTTATTTAACTTTAGAAAATAAGTGTTGATAGCTTACAATGACATTAACTGTTAAAGTATTACAGTTACTGTGGAAGGTGTAAGGTTATAGTTCACCTTGTGTTTAGCAGGTATTTTTTCTATTGAAAAAGTCACACTTGCTGTTCAAGGTTTTGTAATTTCAATCATAGTAATGTAACATAGACTTTTATTGATGAATATTGTAATCACTCATATATTTTGTGGTCAACAGATGGTGCTGACCAATCAGATTTCATGTTTTAGCAGGAAATGACCCTAGTTTATTGTTTAGTAGGGGTCAAAAATATTTGAAAGTTGAGTTTTGTCTATTTATTGCAATGTGTTATAAGGATTTGTTGCAGGTAGTTTTTAATGCTTCTGTTTAAACTTACAATTACTCTGTTTCTGCTGTACACATTTTATAATACAGATTTACCAAATTAAGGCTACAGAACCATAATATATTTACCTAATTTCACTACTTTGTTGCTGATAGATCTTAAATATTTAGGTTGACTCAACTCAGTGTTTGTTTTCACCCTGCATGTTTCATAACAATTGGTGTCACATAATGTTTTGATTAAATGAATGAAAACATTGACTTTAATTGTAAGCAAATTTATGAAATATTTTTATTTCTTCTTCAAACTGCACTCCCTCATTACATTGAGGATTATGTGCAGGCACTGGTTAAAAAGATGAGTTATGTGTGGTTGAATTTTATAGAAGTGCTAAAAAAAGAAACAACAAATTACAGTTTTAATTTAATTTAAAACTTTATTTAAATCCTTTGTTTTTATAAGTTCCATATTTTTTTTGCAAAATTCTCTGTTCTTTGTCATTTCAGAATGTACTTAATTATAATTGGTTTTTATTGCAGATTTAGAATTGGAGGATATTTATACCGTTAGTGTTCGGCTGAATTACAAGAAAATTTCCAATTTGAGTACCTGTACTTTAATGGAAGAAGAATGATGAAGAAGAATTCTCAGATGCTTTGGTCCTGTGAGTACATCTGTTTCATAAAACTTACATAAACATTAAGGATTGTGAAAACTTTAGTACTGGCCCCGGTGTGTTAATAATGAACTTGAATCTTTAGTGGTACCTTTGGACTCTTAAGACAATGATATTCTAATTAATTGCTTGTGATTTGTACTCTCTTGTATTTGATTGATGCATTAGAAACTGCACAAATGTACCTTTGATTACATTGTAATATCACTGAATTTTTCCTGCTATTGATTTTTCTTTGATATACCTGAGATATGGTCTTGTTTCTCAATCTCAATTTAAATCATCTGTTTATTGTTGGATAAAGTTAAATTGTACACATGACATTAAATTTGGAGCATTAATTGTTGAACTGTTTTGGTAATCTTGGGAATTAAGATTTTAAAAAAGATGCATATTGGATGTATGTTTTCTCATAATCATTTACTGTGGAGCAAACTACTTCCACATTCTTTAAGCGATTTCAATGAAGCTTGAAATATATTATCTCCATGAAGTGTAAATGTGACAGACACAATTTTCATGCCCAGTGATTCACTCATTGCAGAGTTATTCCCCTTGAACTTAACCGTATAGTGTACTATTGCATTCTTAACTAATGTCAAAGCGGCGGCAGGGGTATAGTCACCTCTGTGTAAGCTCTAGTTACCTATGTAATAGCGTATGTGACTATTACATTGACTTGTAAACAAACTTTTGAAGTATTTTAATTTCTGTTTCTTCTTCAAACTGCACTCCCTCATTACATTGAGGATTCTGTGCAGGCACTGGTTGAAAAGATGAGTTATTTGTGGTTGAATTTTATAAAAATGCTAAATAATGATTTTCACTGAATTTTTCCTGCTATTGATTTCTCTTTGATATATACCTGAGATAATCAGATATGGTCTTGTTTTCTCAATCTCAATTTAAATCATCTGTTTATTGTTGGATTAAGTTGAATTGTACATATGACATTTGGAGCATTGTTTATCTGCGTTGGCAACCTTGGAAATTAAGATTTAAAAAAAGATGCATATTGGATGTATCATTGTATGTTTTCTGATAATCATTTACTGCTTTATTTTGATAACAAGAAGGGAATATTTTAATTTTGTTGCAAGATAAAATAATTGAAGTGTCATACAAGTAGATGTGCAAGACACAACTTTCATGCCCAGTGATTCACTAATTGCAGAGTTATGTCCCCTTGAACTTAGCCGTAATAGTGTACTATTGAATTCTTACTGTCAAAGTGGCGATGGAGGTATTAGTCACCTCAGTGTAAGATCTAGTTAACTATGTAATAGCGTGTGTGACTATTACTTTCCAAAAATTGCTGATTTTGTAGCAAATAAAACTTCTACTTATATTACATGCAGAAATTTTACATTTTCTGAAAGTTTATTATTTAAACTATAACTGCCGAGTTTTTCAATGTATAATTTATATAAATTATGTATGTTATTTGGTTTTTGAGTTTTAATTGCTACAGAATTTACGAAATGATGTCATGCATGATATTTTAAGTTGCCAATCTCTGTTATCAATGTCTCTGCTTAGACTTGACATGAATTGGTGTTAATTTATTTTGGTCCCAAAGATAGGCACATCATTGAGGTTTTTACTGCATTATTAGCTGTATCTGTAAAAAAGTGACGAAAGTGTGCCTTATTTTCATGAATCATGAAAAATGTACTTAGCATGAACAGTGACAGTTTTTTTGTGTTTATATATCATGAAGCAATTATCTGGTGAGTGTCACCTGTTACTGATGTACCCTGATAAGACGGCAAAGAGCTGCTTTTTCCAACCTTTGCCAAATTTTATCAATAATCTCATTAGAAATTAAGATTTCAATGAAACTTAAAGTATGTTATCACTATGAAGTGTAGATGTACAAGACACATCTTTCATTCCCAGCGATTCACTCATTCCAGAGTTATGTGCCCTTGAACTTAGCCATATAGTGTACAATGACTGTCTTAGTTTGTGGAGCAAACTACTTCCATATCTTTCAAGGGATTCAATTGAAACTTGAAATATATTATCAATGTGAAATGTAGATGTGCAAGACACAATTTTCATGCCCAGTGATCCACTCATTGCCAAGTTATGTATCCATTAACTTAACCTTATAGTGTACTATCACATTCTTAGTGACAAAGCGATGGCGGGGTATTATAGTCACCTCTGTGATAGCTCTTGTTATTTTTATTATTAATTTACTTGACTCTTTAACATTATATATATACATGGAAGTATATAATTTATTATATATGTATGCAGAAAATATATTCAGATTATTCCCATTACAGAACCTGCAGAATTTTGTGACTCATAGAATAATTAGGAAAAGATACCTATGCATTCCATCTGTAGGTTGTTTGTAACAGCACATTGCCATTCTGACTTAAAAGTAGCTGGGTTTTTTGTTTGTAACATGTATGTGCAATTGAAAATAAAATTTGCATAAGAAAAAATTAGAAAGAATGAAAACCAAAAAAACAAGAGATTTCTGGAAATACTTTGCAAAACAAAATAAGCAGGTAAAAACTGACATTGATATAAATACTTTCAAAAAATACTTTGAGGATATTTACTCAGATATCAAAATGACAATTATAGATGAAGTTGAATCGTTTAATAAGAATAGTGATTTTAATTTGACAAACCCAACTTTTGAGGAATTGAATGTCCCTATAACTGCAAATGAGGTAAAAGATGCAATAAAGACATTAAAACGCAATAAAGCTAGTTCTCCTAGTGATAATTTAATCAATGAATATCTCATAGAAACTTCAGATATACATGTACTCTTAGGACATTTAGTAGACATGTTTAACAAATTTTTTGAAGCTGGATATTTTCCAGAAATATGGTCAAAAGGATATATTGTCCCATTATTGAAGAAAAATGTTCCTAATGATCCTAATAATTATCGTAGTATCACGTTGACTAGTAATTTAGGAAAACTTTTTACCAGTGTTTTAAATTCAAGAGTAGAAAAATGGTTTGAGAACAACAATTACTTGTCCGATTGTCAATTTGGATTCCAGAAAGGTAGAAGTACAGTAGATGCGATATTTGTTTTAAACGCGTTAATTGAAAGTGTTTTAAATAAAAATATACGTTTGCCATGTGCATTCATAGATTTCAGAAAAGCCTTCGATTCAGTATATACTAATGCTTTATGGTATAAATTATTTAATTTGGGGTTAGATGGTAAAATACTTGTAATGTTTAGAGCTATGTATGCAGTTATTAAGTCTTGTGTGAAACAGTGTAATTCGTTTTCTGAAGTATTTACTATATCAGTTGGCCTAAGGCAAGGCCAAAATAATTCGCCGGCAATGTTCGCTTTATTTCTGGAAGATCTTGAGTTATTCTTACAAGATAGAGTAAATTGATGATATACGTATTATGTTGCTCTGTTTTGCAGACGACATGGTTATTGTAGGAAATTCAAATGATGATTTACCAAAAAGTTTGAATAGATTCCATCAGTACTGTGATAAATGGGGACTGGAGGTTAATATCGCAAAAACAAAAATTGTAGTTTTTTCGGAAAAGGGGTCATACTCATAGAGATGAAAAATGGTTATATAATGGCTCTAGTCTCGAAGTTGTCGATGACATTAACTATTTAGGCGTAACTTTTAATTACACTGGTTCGTTTGTTTTAAATAATCAGTGCTTAGTTGGTAAAGCTCTTAAAGCAATGAATGTATTGTTTCATAATGTTAATAAATATGAAATTAAACCAATTACAGCAAAACAATTATTTGATGCATTTGTAGTATCTATCATTAATTATGCTTGTCCCATTTGGGGTTTTACAAAAGCAAAAGAATTAGAACGATTACATCTAAAATATTGTAAAATGATACTTGGTGTCCGACAAAATTCATGCAACAACGCTATTTACGGTGAACTTGGTCGCTACCCAATATATATCAATAGATATGTACAGATTGTTAAGTATGGGTTAAATTTAATTCATACTGATAATATCATACTTAAACTTCTGCTTGACAGTTGTGAAAATGGATGTAATAATTGGGTTAAAAGGGTTAAAGTATTATTAGACGACTATGGTTTTTCATATGTTTGGAGAAATCTGCAAGATATACATGTAAAATCTTTTATACATTGTTTTATACAACGAGTAATTGATTGCTTTCATCAAAAATGGTATTCAGATATTCAGTCAAACAATATACTTAATATTTTCTATGTTCATTTAAAAGACACCTTCGGGGAAGAAAAATATTTAAATCTTATTATGTGTAAGAAATGGAGACAATGTATAACAAAAATTTGAATTTCCTCTCATAGTTTAAGAATACAAACCGGTAGATATGGGAGAGAGAGAATACATAGAAACGAGAGGGTGTGTCAGTTGTGTGAGAGTCGAGAGATAGAGGATGAGTTTCATTTTATTATCAAATGTAATAGATTTCATGATATTAGACAGAAATATATTAAACAATATTATAGACAGCGACCTAATATGTACAAATTTATTGAACTGTTAAAAACCAGTAATAAGACCCTTCTTGTCAATTTAGCTAGATTTATTTCAGAGGCAAATATAAGACGTAATGATTCTGTAATGTTTCATGCTGATTATCAGTATGTTCATTCTCCATATTACTCATTTATATATTTTGTAGTACATCATAGTTTTGTAAACATGCCAATAATTCACGGCAAACATTCATTTCTTTCATTCCTGAACTTATTATATATCGAAATACAACTTTTGAGCTGTTTTGTATAACGACACGTGATGCATATATTGTAATATAGAATTGTGTATGTAATGAAATACTGTATGTATAAGTTACAAATGCTAATAAAATATCTATCTATCATAAATTTTATACTATCAAGCTCTACTATTAAGTTGATGTAAAAAATATTTAGTTAAGATTTATTTCAATATGCATGATACAATGTTTTATCTAACTGGCATACATAAAGAAAATATATGTATTACAGGAGACCACAGTAAGAATTCATGAATATATAGCTGTTATCAAGGATAACACAAAATAGTTAAAATAAACCTTTATTTCCATTTAGGTCAACATCTGTACATATCTAATGTTTAAGTGAATAAATAGAGATTTTGCATATATGGTCCTTGAAATAAAGTATTGAGTGACATAGCATGATATCTAATTTTCATGTATGTCAGAATTATAGAGCTTGGAGGTTTTATTGGTTTATCGGTATATCGCGATATCAGCTAGACAATATAAACATCACAATATTTTTTCAGCATACCGATATATCGAGTTAAGCTTAAATAACTGAACTTTATGTTTATTATTGTAAAATAAGTTCATACATTGTGGTAAAGTGTTATTTATGTCTAAATGCTGATCAATCTTGTATTATTATTAACTGTGAACACATACATATTTATATTTATACATGCATTAATAGTTCAACACTGCTAAAACAGAACAAATTATTTGAAATGTTAAAATACACTGTGATCTATTGTCTGTATTATTACCCAAGGCATTATATAAATGTTAATTGGTAATGTTTTTCTGTAAATTTACCATTTATATATATCGCGATACGTATCGCGATACAGCATGAAATATTGTGATATATCGTGATACGCTTTTAAGGACCGATACCCAGCTCTACAGAATTAAGTTACAAACCACACTATTCACAGACAAATTGCATAGAAATGTTAAAATAGAGCAAATTAAAGTTGAAGCTGTATTGTTTAATATTTCTAAGAAGTTGACTTATTTGATGTAAATGCAAATTCATGATAATAAGTAAAGTTAATTAATTATTCATCATTTATAAACATCAGTCTGTCAGTATCAATGTAATTTCTAAATTGTTTATAAAGATATTTTTGTATGTGAATTGATCAAGGTTTTTCATGTTAATTATCACCTCATAATAAATGCAAATTTTCAGTCAATATAATCAATTGTATAAACAGAACAAATTTTTATTTTCAAAGACGTGTACAAAGTACATAGTCATATACATAGTAACAAACATATTTACATACATACAATTTACATAATTAAACATACAATAGAAAGAAATAAAGAAATACATGTACATAGAAAGAGGACAAACATGTAAATATAATTAATTAGACAGGATGGTTGCTCTTAGCTCTAATGCATTTTTAACATACAGAGAGATTATACGTAATTTTATATCATTTTCACTTTGTAGAAGTTGAATAAATTTAAACATGGAGGGCATGATAATTAGGAATATATTTTCTTCGTATTTCGATAAAACAGGGGCAAATACAAATAAAATGAAAAGTATCTTGTAAGTCTAGTGTGTTACAACATAAACAATACCGTAGATTCCTGTCTATTCTTTCTCTACCATAACGACCGGTTGTAACACGAAGTGGTAAAAGGGAAAGTCTAAGTTAAGTAAAATATTGTCTAAGTATACATGGTAATGTATCTAAGTAGTTTGCATTACCAACCATTAATTTAAAATTACTATATGTGTCCAGAGCAGGTTTCCAGGTTTATTCCACCTGACCACATATCAATAGCACGTTCTTTAAAATACCTAGGGAAAAACTTTAAGTCAACTGAGGAATAATTTTCAAATACATCAGCGAATCCATGACTACTTAACAATTTCTTAACATTACACACCCATTTTAATTTGCCCTTGTAACAATCAAAAACGCCTTGTTCATAAACTTTTCTGAGAATGATATTGTCAGTATTTATCAATTTACACCAGTATTTTATTATTCTAACATATCTAGTTATATATAAAGGGTATCTACCAAGTTCACCATATATTCCGTTAGAGCACATATTAATTCTCACTCTTAGTATTTTTTTGCAGAATTTAAGGTGAATTCTTTCAATTATTTTCGATTAACTATTTCCCCATACCTCATTAGCATATCCTAGAATCGAACCTACAAAAGAATCGAACAGACCACATAGTAGTTTAGGCTTCATTGGAAGTTTTTTGCAATTTGATAATAGAATATTTAATGCTTTAATTGCTTTACCGGCAAGATACTCTTGGTTTAACGTAAAATTTCCTGAGTAATTGAATACAGTTCCTATATAGTTAAAATCATTTACAACTTCAATTATATTGTTGTTGTAAGTCCAATATTCATTATTTAAAAGACTACCTCGTTTTCTAAAGACTACGATTTTTGTTTTGTTAGCGTTTACCTTTAATCCCCATTTATCACAATATGACTTTAAGTTGTTCAAAATGCATTGTAATTCTGATGGGGTTTTGGCAAAAAATTCGCAATAGTTTGCCGTTTATACCAGTCTTAAATAACTTAAAGTGTAATGCATTTCGATGCATGTCGAAACATTTGTACATGTCTATGCATACAACATAAAGATGCTTATTGTCGTTAAGATATTTTTGTACTAATGAATTTAAAATAAATATTGCGTCTACAGTAGAGTAGTCTTTTTAAAACCAAACTGAGCATCTGAGATTGTGTTATTATCTTTACAGAATCTCTCTAAACGTTTTTTCAAAACGCTTGTAAAAAGTTTAGACAGACAACTTAAAAGCGTAATACCACGGTAGTTATTTGCACTTTTGGTATCACCTTTTTTATATACAGGCGTAATGAGTCCCTCAGTCCAATTTTCTGGGAAGAAGCCCGTATTTAAAATTAATTAAAAATATCACATATATGATGTCCTATTATATCAAAACTTTCCATGAAATATTCATTAGATAAACAGTCACTTCCCTGCGACTTATCAGTTTTTAGGCTTTTAATTGATAAACGGATTTCATCTTATGTGAAGGGACAATATAATTCCTCAAAACCATTTGTATTATTAAAGTTATTATTTTCACAAAAGTTTTCCGCTTCTTCATTATTACAATTTGAAATATCATTGCTTAATGTTGAAAAATACTGATAGAAATCGTGTAGGCTAACATCGTTATTCCTATTACATCTCTTTTTTAAAATACTTCCAGAATTGTTTAACTTCAGGGGATGATTTTTTCATACCTTCTATTTCAGATATTCGTCTTGATTCAAATTTACTTTTTTTATCACGTATAATTTACTTATATTCCTATTTTACTAGACAAAGGTTTTCTAATGTGTATAAAATTAATGTTATATATCTAGATACAGTCAAATCTCTGAATAAAGGCCACCCTGTGAATAAAGGCCATTCTTTCTAAACCGTCATTGATAATGCTGTGGCGAGCATCCGAGTACTTGGGTAATCACGAATCAAATGGAAAAATCGAGTATGAATAATCGTCATTACTGAGATTTGTGGTTCGCGATCTTGTTTTTAAACATAAAGTGCATTCTTTATTCATAAATCCATTTTCTCTGAATATATATTGTCTCATCATGTACTACTTAGTTTGCCAAGAGGTCCAATCAGCTCTTTAAATGATGGGTCACATGCTTAAACCAGCAAATGAAGCTGGTAAATCCATTAATTGGAAGGGAGTACGTAGACCTTTAAGCCATAGAATAATTGATACTGATTAAAGTCATTATTTCTAAAATTTTAGTCTTTTAGATGGGTTATTTGATAACAAAAGATTCGTGATTCGATTTGTGGATCGTAAGTGTTGAATCATGGATTAGATCGCCACTTACCCAACGATCGACAGCCCTAGTCATTGATTGTTTAGAACAAAATAACTCCTGAAAAAGAGCCATCTGTCAATATAGGCCAAAGTATGATATATTTCCTGAGGATGGCCTGTGTTCAAAGCATTGACTATAGTACAACATACCTGTAATGACTAATTAATGTACCTCACTTCTTTTTTGTGAAGTATTTAAATTTCAATAAGTAAGCATTGGAAGACATGTGCAATTATATAGTTGTCAGTCATCATATTTCAATTAGTTGTATTAATAAACTAACAGAGAAAGACAATGCTATGTCTTTGACATCATAATTATATATTTGATTAATGAACAAGAATGAATTATATTTATTGTTAAAATTAAGACATGATTCAATTGGCTCCTGAATTCATTGTTTACAGAAATACATAAATAAACAATATAATAAATAGACAAATGAAAAAAAAAAGTTAATGTTGTATTTTATTTAGCATGAAAACTTAGCTTGGAATTGTATTTGGGGTCAGTCTGGTCAAGTTCAAGGTCGCTTTTACTAAAAATAGAAAATCCATTTCTGGTCAATAACTTAAGTTTGGAATGACTAATCTTAATTAAACTGGGTATTTTGCATCCTTGCATTAAAACTTTGCTTGGGATTGTATTAGGGGTCAATGTCACTGTTACTAAAAATAGAAAATCAGTTTTCGGTGAATAACTTTATTAAGAATTAAGATATTGCAATGAAATTTTGTGTGTAGGTAGCTCTTTATGTGAGAAGTAGGCAGTTGCTTACGGAGGATGGGAGTCAGCTAGTACTGGTTCTTCCCAGGAACGATGGTTAAGTGAACTGTCCACCTTATATGACTCTGACTGTTGAAAGGGGCGTGAAACTTGATATAAACAAAAAATACAATTATTTTTTAATTAAAAGAAGAACAATGAATATGAAGTATAAATATACGAAAAGATTTATGTCTCTCGCAATAACAGCTCAGCAATATCTTTACTTTTTTATCTTTGTTTCTTACTTTCTTGCATATTTTATGATATATCACTACAAACAACATGAACACAATATCATGTCTGCTTGCAATTATAATCTTTCTGTTTTAATGAAACTCTGGGGCTGAATAGTCTGTTGAAGCATTGCTTGTGATCATATTTGATCAATTTGTGTAAGATATGTCTGTGAATTGATTTCACCTGTTCAGCATTGAGGAGCATCTTTGTATATGCCCCCGCAAACAAAGTTTGAGAGGGGGTATAATTATTGGAGTCACCCTGTCAGTAGGTCGGTCGGTTGTTGGTCGGTTCGTCCGTCTGACAGACCGTCCGCATACAATATCACAAAGTTTGTGGAACAAACTACTTCAACATTCTTTAACGATTACAATGAAACTTGAAATATGTTATCACCATGAAGTGTAATTTTCATGCCCAGCGATTTACTCATTCCAGAGTTATGTGCCCTTGAACTTAGCCATATAGTGTACAATGTCATTCTTAGCTCATGAATGTTTGTGGAGCAAACTACTTCCACAATTATCAAGGGACAGAAATAAAATTTGAAATGATCATTAGATGATCAATATGAAAGTAGATGTGCAAGACACAATTTGCGGAGTTATGTCCCCTTGAACTTAGTTGTATGGCATACTATCGCAATCTTAGTGTCAAAGCGGCGGGTAATATTAATCACCTCTGTGACAAAGCTCTAGTTGTTTTTAATTATAAAAAGAATAAATTTTCCTTGGTACAGAAGAAAGTTTTCTTCTGTTGACAATTGCTTGATCAATTTCACCGAAACTGTAACTCACAGAATCATCTAGATATTGAAGAAAAATGCATCAGTATTTGAGGAAACCAAAATTAGAAAGCAAGATCTTCTGGATCTGACCAATTAATACTGATCACCTGGGCCATTTTGGTTAATAGTATAGCAAAACAGGACATGGGATTTAAACCCAACAATCAGGCCCATGTAGATGCTTTATTTGAAAAATTTATAGGGTGTGTCATTTGATTATTCCTGTCATCGGCAAAAAACTGTTATGTTTCACTTTGTGGATAAATTAAATAAAGAATATAAATGTATGTGCATTTTTTTTCAATTTTGAGCGTATCTAAGTACCAAATTGCAACAAATTAAGCGTAAATGTACATTTGACAAGGCGCGTAAATGTACATAGGACAATTCTTAAGCTGGCCGTAAATGGCAAATTTCTGTGTGGGAATTATGCACGTATGCACACTATCTGGAGCACTGTGATGTAAGTTTGACATTTGATATGAATGGCCTGTTTTGATGCATTGCTTGAGATCTTATTTTTCATCAGTGTGTGTAAGGTATGCCTGTTATGTGTGTACACCTGTGCAGCATTGAGTCCGCTATTGACAGGTTCTTCTTCTATTTCAGCACTAAGATGATTGGTCCTCAGATCTGGGTCCTCACATTGATGCCAGGGCACATAGTTACTTGACAGTTTTTTTCTCTTTTGATTTTTTGAGTGCCGGGCTAGGAACGATTAATTTTGATTGATGTAAAGCATTGATAAGTTTTGTTATAATTATTTTTTGTCATTATTTATTTGAATAACATCATGGGATGTTCTCATTGTTAACATGAAAGCTAAATTACAAACAAGGACACTGTTATCTCCACATTTGTTTATTTAGTGTATGGCTAAGTTCTCATTTTGCTAGCTTTTGGATCATGACAGACTGAAATAACGATTCTTGGTGCATTTTTTGATTTTACATTTTGCCTGAACACTGCTGCACGTAGGATGATTATGTTATATCCAGTAAAAACTTGATTAAGACATCATGGCTACACCATGTCGAAAGCTGCCCGGGCACCGGTAGTTTTTCCTACTGGGGTGGTGTTTCTGCATCAGGCCTGTATATGTCTAATTTATTTTTGGATTATATTTAATTGATCTTTTTATAGCATTCTGGTATAACATTTTCTTCCTGCAATAAAATCAATGAATGTGTCTGATTATGCAGAAAATGAATAGATACAAAATTTGTGATTTCTGCATAAATGATTATCTAAGTCATTTTGCACAGTGTTATATAAGATGACTGTAGGTTAGGTTGCACTAAGAGTCAATGTATGAGTTGGGTGATAAAAACATCACGCAAAATGTGTACCAATGACACAATAGGTGTAAGAAAGGACAGACACCATTACTTTTTTCCCTTTGTTTGGAAATGAACTCTTCTTAAGATGTGGTGTTGACAATGTGCCTTGACCCCAGTGACATAACCCAGCACCGCCGAAGGAAAACAGCACCATGAGGAGGAAGATCAGCGCAGGGGATGTCGTCAAGATTTTGGTCTCAATGGTTGCCAAGGTCAAGAACAACAAATGCTACACAGAACCCAAACGTAAGCAATTTTGCATTTTGACTTCTAATTTCTGTGCATGCTGTTGAATGAGTGAGTCATCTGTTTGCATCTTTTAGTCAATCATTGGGTCTATGTGACCAAGTAGGTGAATAGTTGGCTCATCAACTTGGCTTGATGGAATGCACTGTGTCATTGTTCCTTTATTTTTGTTTGATACAGAAATATACACAATATTTATTGTGAATGTCCCTTCTATTGCTTTCTGTGTTTTTTGCAATAGTATGTTTTTTTGCTTATATTTAGTAAATGATAAAACTGGAAAAATGTTTAGTAAGGTGGTAGTAGGCTTAATTGAACAAGTTATTAGAAATCCAAATTTGTGTTTGACCAGTAACTGAAGTTTATCACAAATGAACTGCTTGATAGAACAATCTTAGGTTTAAATTCTGTTGTTATTCTCCATTATATTTTGAGGACCATGACCCCCTAAAGTTTCTTAAATTATGTCCCACCCCCAAAATTGGCTCTTTTGTGACCCTCAAATTTTCCAAGCTGCTAGAAACACTGATTGTATATTTTTGTATAATTTTTATTGATACTGATGTATTTTTTGGACATTCTTACTATCTTAACATGGTTTTAGATCAGAATTTACAGTAGGGTATTATTGACTCCCATTGAATAAGGTATATCCAATAATGTGTGGATATATGTTTTATTTAGTTCCTCTTACCTCACCAGATCCAAATAACAAACAAACTCAACATATTAAGTTAATATTATATATTTGTAAGTCGCACTTGGGCAATGCTTGCGACGTACAACCATTTACATAATACACATACTCAAAATACATTTAGTACTTCTAGTATACTCCATATATATTTTACTCCCCTTAAACTCAGCATAGTTCAGTACAATTACAAAATAAAAAATAAATATACGTCTGGTAAGCATAAGTGCCCAAAGCTGAATGAAATCATTTGCATGAAAATCAAACATTTTCGTCACAACCAATACTCAATTTCCATTGGTCAAAACAACATTAATTAGCCAACCAAGTTACTTGTTATCAAGTAACATAGCAACCACCGTGCTATAGACTAAACAACCTGTACCATGGATCTTAACCACTCATAGGAAAGAATTTTCTTACTAATTCTTAAAATCAAACAGCAGAAAATAATATCTTTTGAGAGATTAGCAATTCAGGGGTATGCATGCCTGCCTGGGGTGGTATTCACGAACAATCTTAAGTATTACATTAAAAGATTCCTTATCCTTTACATATTTGCCTTAACCATGGGTAAGGAATTTTTCATCTTTAAAATTTTCCTCAGCATAAGTTAATGTTTTCCTTATCTAACAACATCCTTAACCTTAAGGAAAAGCTAAGAATAGACCGGAAATCAAAATAAGTTTGTTGTCGTCAACAAATCGTTGTAAATATGAGTGAGGCAAAAAAGAGAATAACTCATTTTAAATCAATGACTCATTGCTGCTCGTGAAAGTCATGACATGACAAATAATGTTTATACAAAGCTTAAATTCACAAGCATTGAGAAATTTACTACCGGTATATTAACAGGGGCGGAGTTTAGCAGTTTAAAATAATGTTCTAAGGGATCTTGGTTTGGCCCCTCAGAAATGTTTTGCCTGTAAATAGAGTGTATAGGCCCCAACCCACATGGCTATGCAAGCTATGTCCCTGATTAAGCTGTTACCACTAGAAACGAGCCTTAACCAATAGGACAAAAAAATAAGCACTCATGATATAAATGATGTATTTAAGTTTCAATAAAGCAAAGTACATGTACTATTTAAGTCAAACAAAATACATTACAATGCATACATGCCTAGCAAAAATATCAGCGCGTTTCTAGCGGTAGTATCATTGACATTGGACTGTGTTGATATGTATGTTTAGAATACACATAACAAAACGTCTAAGTTATCTCTAATGCATACTTTTAGATGGGATTCATGAAGGAAAACAAACATTTAATCAAATATACATAAGCAATGATTTTATAAAGTAGCAACCTATATGACATGCAGACGCTTTTCAGTAAAGATAAGTAATACAATAGAAAAATATACATTGTACCTAGTAGAAGGTAAATAATTAGCAATTTTGTTAAGTACATATGAAGATGAAATGAACTCATCAAGTATACTTCCACAATCAGTTATCTTTTACATGTTAAACTGGTGACTGCTGATTGGGGAGGGGTACAGTTTGGTGGTTTTCATATTTTCATCATAGCACTTATTTCATTGATAAATATTATTCCAATTTTCTAACCTAATCTTGATATTTTGATCAGTATTTAAGTAATTTTCCTCTTGAAATTAAATCAACATGGAATTTCTGTTTCTAAGGCTTTACAAACTTAAACTGTCATATTTTAAACATCCATTACAATCAATGACATATGAATTGTATTATAGACATAATGCTAATATCTTGAAGCTAAGGAGTTTATTGCAATCCGAAAAAGACATTATGCTAAAAATTGTCAGTTGTCGTGTTCAAAAGCTTTAAATGATTATTAAGAGAGCAGTTTTTAGAGAATTTATGTATTTCAAATTAAATTATCATATACACATGTCCATTGAAGCAAATATTTCTTAATCATCAAATACTGTCTTCACGTTATATTAGCTTTGTTAGAATAATTTCTTATCACTAAGAAAGTTAAAATATTTTATTAAATGTTGAGTTAATTTCCTTATAACGCACTATGCAATATTGTGTTACATTTGTATTGGAATTATCTTTATAGCTTTAGTATTTGACTTAATTATATCATGTTGTATACACGCACAAAACATGTAAATTTTTGTAATGTAATTAATTATCATGGGCTTTACACCTTAAAATTCAATAAAGTTTTGTACAGTTGTATACATTTGAACTAAAATAGGTACTTTTTGTGTCTTTTTCCATGACATTCAATGGCATAAAAGCATTAATGCACAAATGTTTTGCTGTATACAGCTTCTATCTGTAGATGAGTATACTCATCAAGCAGTAAATTTCACTTATCATCGATGATCCAAATTTTTGACAGACGCAATAATTATGTTCAAACTACGTGGAAACCAAATACATACTGCCTGAATTTGACATTCTATGCAATTTCTAAACACACTTTAGGACAATTTTTGGATACTTAAGGACGTCCTTAACACAACCTTCCTTAAAATTTAAGGAAAAAATCGTGAGTTTTAAGGAAAATCTTAAGTTAAAATGTTTTGTGAATTTTGCTAAAGACCTATTTTAGATCTAAAGAAAATCTCTTTAAACTTAAGGAAAAACTTCAACCTTAAAGAAAATTTTATCCTTAAGACCTTTCGTGAATACCACCCCTGGCTAGATCAGTGGTTAGAGCGTTTGTCTACTGATTGAGAGGTTGTGAGTTCAAAACCTGGGCAAAGCGGATCACGACTTTACATTAATTTTGAGTACATTTTTTAAACTAATCTTAAGAATGGAATCAAATGCCTTGGAGAAGTCTTCAAAAAGGCAGAATATCTTCTTATTTGATTTTCTTAAAATATCTATGATTGAGTTAATGGTAAAAATATGATCAACTGTTGTGTAGCTTTTCCTGATTCCTGCTTGATTTTCTTTAAGTATTGCATTTTCTTCTCGAAAATTATTTCATCTATGGTTTAAAATTGATGTGAACAATTTGCTTACACAACTAAGTAAAGTAATCGGCCTATACTTCTCAGGAAAGAGAGTATCTCCCTTATTCTTATAAATATAGGTAGTTAGCACCAAGAGACCACTGAATTGGTATAACACCACTTTCTTACACCAAGTTAAATATTGCTACATATAAAGATAATAATTTATCAGTCGACGTTTTAGTATATTCGTTTAGAATGCCATCAATGCCTGCAGCTTTACCATTTTTAAATGTTTTTTATGCACTTCATTATTTTTCACTAGTTATACTTGACTTTAAAGCATTATCATTTGTTGGGTCAATATTATATAAATATCACATCCCACGTAGGGTGATAGAATGTAATGTTCATCCGAGACAAGTAATGTTGACCGAGGCGTTAGCCGAGGTTGATATTACTTTGTCAAGGGTGAACATTACGTTCTATCACCCTATGTGGGATGTGATATTTATTTTATTATACCGAACAAAACAATAATTAAGAAAGACTAGAATGCAACAAGCATACTAACAATTATACGGTTCTTTTCATATTGGATGAGTCAAAACACCAAGTCTTCTTCCGATTGAAACGAAGCATAGTTATTTTTGCTATCAAATTATCTTCTGCCAAACGGGATGTCAAATTATTTTGATAATCGCCAATTAAAGCGTCTAGGATATAGAACAGATTGACTAAAACACGGCACCCGGTAATATCGTGTCAGTGCGCGAGGGCAGTTTCGTTATGGCAAGCGGGCCGAAATGTAATGTCACAGGGTAACATTACGGATTGTCACCCTCTGACGTCATATAAGACTATATAGTAAATAAGTCACGTGAGGTATAATAATATTAATTATATCATCATCGTTGTTGTCGTGATCAAAACTATTACTTGCTTCTTTAAAATAATCATGCATAGAGTCTAAAGTTGGCATTTTCATAGATTTCTGAACCTTAATTTTATTCAAATAATTCCAGTAATCTTTAGGGCTTTTACTTGACATTTCTCTTAATTTAGTTTCTTTACATCAATTGACAATAATCATATATTTATTCATGACGGAGGGGTATTTCAAGTATTTTTTTATGACACTTGTAACTTTTTCTTACCATTTTACAATATATGCCATACCATGGTTTACCATTATCTTTTATCGATTTACAAATGTTCATCATATCAAAGCGACATGTCATGCGCAAAAACTGAGTCAAAGGTCTAAGTCACAGTGGACACTTATAAAGCATTATATGGATATAGCGAAAAGATAAATTTGTGTCCGGGTCATAACTTTGACATGCATGATTGGATTTTGAAATAAATTGGTACAGATATTTAACATATCAAGATGATGTGTCATGCGCAACAACTGCATTTCCAAGCAACCTGCTCTATATTGTATACGCATGTCTGCCACGCAACACTCATTTGTCCAGTGTGTACTTATATAATGGTCACATTTCTAGTTGGTAAAAAAATTGAACGTTAAAAAAAGTCAACCAAAAATTAATAACAAACAGTAAACTCTTACAATTGAGCAATTTGGACATTATAATCACCAAGAATGTATACGTATTCAAATTTGTAACATAATATTATATCAGAATGATCTCATTTACAAAAATTTCAAATTCATCGTTTTTGTAAAACCGTGACTGAATAGGTGGCACATAAACTGTTACAAAAATTTAATCATTATTTATACCTGTGTCTCTAGTGCTAAATTTTAACCAAAATAAATAGTTACACTGAGTATTTATTATTTCTATAAATGGAAATATCTTGTTCTTAATTAATGCACCAAGGCCACCAGACTTTCTCAAGGCCTTTTGTTTCCTGGGAATGTTTACAAAAGAGAACCATTTGGACAAATTTGGTCATAAATATCAAGTTTAGTTTCAGTATCTAAGGAAATGTCATATTATTATACTAAATCAGTAAATTTGGAGTAATTTTCAGGCCACAAACGTTCAGAGATTCCACCTTAAATTTGTCAGTTTCCCCCCGGGAGTATCTCCTCCAACACTCTAGGTGACGTTTGTGGTGGAGAGATCCACCGCTGTACTCACACTCTTAGTAGATACGGGCTTGTGCGTCGGCTTGACATGCATTTAGGCCTGTGAGAAAAGATTATTTCCACCCTGCCTAGTTTCGAATTTATGCATTGACTTTTTGTAACTGTCTATCAGATGGAGATTCAGCTGATATGATGATCTTAGTGTCACTTCCTGAATCATTGTCAGATTGTGCTTTCGCCAGAACACTGTACCTGTTACTCGTAGACACGTGGTCACGCTCTCATGGACGTTGTACATGCGATTGAATGGCCCTCTGTAGAGCAACAACCTCTCTATAACGACACTTTCAAAATTTCCCTTAGCTGATACTTACTATAAATTTAACCTCTATAGTGCAACAACCTTTAAACAACGGCCAATATTTGCAGCTCCCATAGGGTGTTGCTCTACAGAGGTTGTACTGTACTTAGGCCAAATGCATCACCCCGCCTCTAGTGTTTCACTTGGATAGTCTTGGTAAATCACAAAGTTTGGTTTATGCCTTTCAGTTTATAAAAGCTTGAGATCTCAACAAAATGTTCTCAGTGGATTGAAAATTTGTATAACGGGCTATGATTGGTCATGTCGGTGAACACGCTGTACACAAATACTATTGGAGACCATAATTTAGCTTGTCCTTAAGCATTCTGAAGAATTCTCCTCAACGAATATTGGCCGAAAAATAAACAATCAATCGACACTAATGCTACTATGTGTCATGACATCAATTAAGCATTGACGTTTTGGGTTGACAGGTTAAATGCAGTCAGGCATGTTCGTTTCATATGACAGGCATATTTGGTATTAGTTAAGGGTCCTATCCGTGGTTAATATAATTGGATTATCGGTTTTAATTAGTCCTGTTCTATTTTATGTATAATTGAAGTTATGTAATTGAAGGTATGTTTTAAATGTTGTGAATCATCAATAAAAATGCACGAACATGAGGCTGTAAATTGCCAGTATATAATTATAATACTGTAGAACTGGTTTTATTTGCATTAGTTTTATTTTCGCTAATATTCGCGAATCGAATACCTCGCGAATTCATAAATGTTGCGAATAAATGCTGAGTTTTATATATTCGAAAATGAGTATGTCCGAAAATAGGCAACATAAGTCAGTACTA
The DNA here is from genome assembly GCA_964023205.1 of Lutraria lutraria. Taxonomy (NCBI): domain Eukaryota; kingdom Metazoa; phylum Mollusca; class Bivalvia; order Venerida; family Mactridae; genus Lutraria; species Lutraria lutraria. Next base: position 23,668,599 of record OZ026845.1, on the reverse strand, counting down.
GTATTTTATCTTAGAATAATCAGTTTAGTTAATCTCATGAAAGCAACATATCATCAATAAACATATACCTTTAGTGTTTGCAATCTAATTTTTTTATAATATTGCTTTTACTAAACTATCGTTTCTTGAACAATTTTGGACATTGTTTGTACATACTAGTAACAGTTTTTCACTCTTACCTACTGTTTGTAAAACATAACTTCCACAACAACGCCAAACTATTATCAATCTATTATTATTATACTTTATTATATATAAAACATTGAATCACAACATAAATGTCTAACAGATCAGGTGTGACACACAAATATCAAAGCAATGACAGCGTGTTTTTGATCGGACTTTAATTCTGCCTGACGATGTTGCAAATTCATAAATACGCGAATAAAGAAAACAGCTGATTTTTAACAAAAAGCGCGAAATTTGGACCTTGCGAAATTAAAGCGTTCTACAGTAGCACATTTCTACCATGGGCATCATTTAAGTTAACGCTATTTATGCTAAAATTTGTTTTCTGAATTTGTCATTTAAAAAAGTAATGGGGGCTTTAAACGTCAGTAAAAAGATTTTATATCAATTCAATTTGTAGCCACGCATTCTATGATAATAAGCGCATGTCAGTTTGTGGGGTAATAAAACAATAATGGTCACTGAATGGGTCAGTTAACTGTATCCTTTCAGTCTTTAAAAGAAATATTTATACACATTTTCTTGAAATGATTAATATAAGTTTTAAACATTATAAAATAATAGAATTATGTAGAAGTAATGTGGAAATAAGTAAATTAATGATAGGACATGAATTTTACGACTTGAATTAAACGATAAACTGAAAGAGTGCATGTATATGTGAATGTTGATCATTTGAATAATACCAACACAAAACTAAAGATGTGATAGGTCCTCAACAGTTTGCATAATTTGTAAATGTACATTAAAACAATACACTTAGTTAAACAATAAAATGGGGATAACAAAGGCAGACTGTCAATTGATTCCTATTTTCAAAATCCTATATTTTGAGACACCTCCTATATTTCCTATATTTTCCTATATTTTGACAAATATACCTGTATTTTTGTGTAAATTTGTCGCCAATAAATGAATAGAGAGTAAATATTGCTTTGATACTGCTTTTGGCTTTTTTATTTTACAGTTAAGATAATTCCTATGTTTTCCACAGCATCACCATCCTTCAGATAATGCTGTTGTGCACTTCATGATGATGTGCTATGCAACAGCCTTCTGTCTGGATTGTGATGCTGTTGAAGTGAATGGTTTCTACTGGTGGATTCAGTTATAAAAAGTCCCTAATCATAGATAGAAATAAAATATCATTCAATGAAATAATAATTACTTTATTCCAAGAGGCTGCACATTTGTGTAAAATCATTCTTCCATGTGGGCCTCAAAAATATACAATTCATTACATGGTGATATATACAATATTTACCAAACAATACATTGACTAATGCAGAAATGTTATAACAATATTATCAACTATTAATTGTAAGAAATGATCCAGAGAACTAAAATAAGTTAGTAATTTGGAAGTATAACATATAATGCTGAGTGTTTTTTTATGGAAGGGAATATCCACCAGTTCATGCATTATGCTATTTGATATTTCAACATGCTAATTCATTTCACATGTTTCTTTTTAGAATTGTATTTTCACGCATGTGTCACATATGTAATAACTATGTGCTCTAAACTTGATCTGTGTTGAGGCACTATAAATAAGTTTCGACCCGGCAAGAATTAACATCTTAAACGGATATTTGGGGATGTTTATGCAACCAAATACGTTCTACGATGTTTGATTGCTTAGGGCCAATACATCTCTTGGTGTTATCTGTCAATATAATACACATGTAGGTCCATTTAAAAAGGTTTAATAAAAGTTAAAACCTTCATTGATCATCTTTATTAAGCGGTCATCAGTATTTAAAGATCAATATTTTCTCTCCTACTAGTTGATTTGGAAGGATATATTCGATGTTACAAAGTTGATCTGAGCTGAGCGGACACTAAGAGTGGGGTGTGAGGGGGGAGGGTTGCTATCAATAAACCAAAGCATCTATGGGAGATACTGACGCATGATCTACATTACGGCCAGTCTCGGTGCAATTCGGTTTGTCAAATTCCAGCGTCGCTAATACACTGCCACTTCTAGGCAGACCTTTTTCCTTCGTATAAAATGTTGTCAACACCGGTTCGGGGAGCCGTTATTATTTTAACTATATCAATCAGTTATCCCCCTTTATTTAAAAGGGCCAATTTTAGCGCAAAGAAACAAATTTACCTTCATCTTTCTTTTCAATTGCTTCACGTGATTTGTAAAACAAGTTTTGCTGTTTGAAACAAATATATATAAGATATCAACAAAGATCGTAATTACGGAAATGTTATTTGTGAATTTAAACCATAGATTTATTAAAATAAAACTGGAACATAAAGTTATCAATTTCAATTTTTAAGCAAACTTGAGAAAAAATGCAAATTAAATGCTTACTTGTAATTAAAATATTTGCATATGAAGTCTTATTATTTGATTATAACTTAAAAGTTGAAATATTATTTAGAAAGTTGGGACGTTTTAATATGAACGACCAATTTAACATATTAAACACTTAATTACAATGAAAATATCTTCATATGAAGTACATGTATCACATATGAAGTACATGTATCACATTTGAATTTTTTGTAAAAAAAAATATTTCATTAAAAACAGTGGTCAATACACCAAAATTAGTGTTATACATGTAATTAAAATAACAATATACATTTACACTAAAATAGGGAGAATGCAATTCTAACAAGAAAAAAGTGAAATGAATTAGCATGCTGAAATATCAATTAGCATAATGCATGAACTGGCAGATATTCCCATAGTTTTTAGTTAGATAATTCTTCCTAAGAGATGATAGACTTTCAGCAGTTCTAATTTCTAATGGTATTTCATTCCAAATTTTTGGAAGGGAATAGAATAGGGATTTACAAAGGAATTCAATGTTTGGTTTAGGAATAACAAGTTTTTTATTTGAAGAGAATTGTTACATGAGTAATGAAAGTGGTCATATGAATCATCATATTATGAATGCATTTGTTATAATAAGTTTGGCCAGTTCTTATATTAAACATGATCATAAAATTTCATCCAGTTTAATTTTCTGAATACAAAAAATGTAGTTCCGTGGACGGAGAATCAAATTGTTGATCTAGAATTAAACAGGCAGCCCTCTTTTGAAATCTTAATATATTATTTGATGGATCTGTATTGCATGATCCCCATATTGTACAACAATAATCTATGAATGGAAGAAAGAAGCATTATAAAACAATTTTCTTGAATTCAAGTTTAGACAGAATTGTATGAATAGTAAAGATAAAGGAGAGAGTTGCATTTTTTTAATGTTTGGGTTACGTTATTGATAAATATAGTTATTTCCAAGTTCTGATCAGTATATAATTCCTAGCAATTTTTCCACAGTAACCTGTTCAAGTGTTTGGTTATTTCATGTGACATTAGAATTACATTTTGTATTATCATTTATGACTTGATTTCTTCTTGCCTGAGGAAGTACATAATGAAACGCGTAGCAACTTTATTTGAGTTATGTTTTCTTTTTTACCTTATTGATTTCTTCTTGAAGCAGATAAAACATTAGCTTTGTTTTGATTGCATTAAGTGCTATAGAATTATTATACCCCCGCAAACGAAGTTTGAGAGGGGGTATATTGGAGTCACTCCGTCGGTCGGTCAGTCGGTTGGTCGTCGGTCGTTGGTTGGTCGGTCCGTCCACATAAAGTTTGTGGAGCGAACTACTTCCACATTTTTTAAGCGATTGCAATGAAACATGAAATATGTTATCACCATGAAGTGTAGATGTGCAAGACACAATTTTCATTCCCAGCAGTCACTCATTCCAGAGTTATGTGCCCTTGACCTTAGCCATATAGTGAACAATGGCAGTGTTAGTTTGTGGAGCGAACTACTTCCACATTTTTCAAGGGATTGAATTGAAACTTGAAATGTATTATCAATATTAAATGTAATTGTGCAAGACACACTTTTCATTCCCAGTGATTCACCCATTCCAGAGTTATGTCCCCTTGAACTTAGCCGTATAGTGTACTATTGCATTATTAGTGTCAAACCGTCGGCAGGGGTATTAGTCACCTCTGTGACAGCTTTAGTTACAGTTTTCTATTGTTACTAGTTGTGATTGAGCGGACTGATGTTCTGACAACAGTTTGTTGTGCTCAAGATAATCCCTTAAATGATTTGATACATGTTTTTTCAAATATATTAGAGGTAACAGGTAAAATTGAGATAGGTCTGTAATTTTGTAATTTCAGATTTTTAATCTGATTTGATTTGTTAACTAATTATATGTGTACGTACTAAATGTAAGAATTAGTAATATCATTCCATGCATTATTGTTAGTTGTGTTGTTGTCAAAGTTAAAGTTGTGGTAAAAATCTCCAAGTAAAATTAATTCCTTATTTAGTTATTCAATACTGAAGCGCTTGGACCCAAAACTCACCAGAATGCACCATTTTACTTCTTCAAATTATTTTTTTCATTTCTCATTCTAGACATTGATTAATGTAGAAACAGTAAGTTTACAAGTACAAATTGTTAGTATATGAGGGGTGTCCCAGAATTACGTGGACTTTAGCTGTAACTTAAGAACGGTCTGAGATAACGACACGAAACTTCACTGGCATCTTGACACTGTCATGTTTACTTAAAAAGTAAGCACAATTTTAGTTGTTTACACAAATTGGTGTGTACGTGACAGTCGTCCAAAGTAGTCAAGTGCACTGTAGGCGGGGCAGGTCATCGTGACATTACGACGCCAGTTGTGAATAGCTTACCATTAATTATTCATATTTCTCAATGTAGTTACCACATAAAACATTTCTCATGTGCCAGTGATAATAACTGGGAATCTGCGATCTTGATCTACAGCGTCCTTGAATTTTTGCACTGACGCGATAGCTAATGTTGCCTTCAGTACATGACCCTTTTCATCTTTGATGACATGTCATCTGTCTTTAAATCGTTTATGCCACTTTAATATCAGTGATCTGCACGGGACTAGTTTTACTTTTGCTTCTTGTAACATATCTCTGGTCTGTGTGAGTGTTTTACCAAGATTGATAAAATAAAATTCCGACATTTGTTTTAGGATACTACTCCTACATTTTTCATGGGATTTTGACGAAACTTTCACAGACTTGTTGTTACCAACCCCCCCCCCCCCCGGGTTGTGTGATTCGATAATTTTTGACGGAATTATGGCCCTTTGTTTATTTTGTGTGATTGTAACAGCGAAATACTCTTGTTTCCTTGATTTCTCTAGGGATTTTGATAAAACTTTCATGGAACGATTGTTATCAAGATACCCAATGCATGTTGGAAAGGTTTTATGATTCGATAAATTTTGACGGAATTATGGCCCTTTGTTTATTTTGTGCATATGTAATATATAGAGAAATACTCATTTGTTTGCAACTACTTCTGTATTTCTCAAGGGATTTTTACCAAACTTTGATAGAACTATTGTCACCAAGTTCACCAGCACATATTGTCAGGGTTTTGTGATTCGATCATTTTTAGCAGATTTATGGCCCTTTGTTTGCCTGTACCAAACTTTAACCTTGCCTATTAAATCAAAACGCTACCACCTGCAATCATCAAACTTCATATCTTGGTTCATCATGACAATCTCTACAGGACCTGTGCATTTTCAAAAAGGGCAACCGGAGGGGGCATGGTGTTTATGAAACACATCTTGTTAAAAGCCTGTATTCGTGCGCCTGAAATTCCTTGGTTATTAAAATGAAAACATTCATATTCATGCATGAAAAGTAAACCCAGAAATAATGTTTTTACGGTATCAAATATTCCTTCAGGCATATATATTCTCTGCCTCGCAGTGCTTCTGTTTACTTGTATGTAGTCATCTCTGTTTTGATATTCTACACAATCTATACCAAATATTGTGTTGTTCTATTTCTTTTGTCACATTTTATGCTTGTATACATGCTTAAAGAACATGCTGATACAGCATCAGTTTACTGAGTTTAACCTTATTTAAGGCTGAAAGTTTATTTCTACTATTATAATTGAATTTAGGAAATTACTTATTACTTTAATGTAACAGATGTGTCTTCTTTTTATTCTGATGTTACAACTGTAAAGTGTAACTTTTTTATGTGTGTTATTAGGCACAGTAAATGTTTTTAATTTTAGGACGAAGAAGATAGATGAGTCAAGTAGACCTGACCTAGACTGTTGTGATGCGTATATGAGTCGAGGCACTCTGAAATTCACTCCCAGGTAAGTGATTATTCTGTGCTTTTTTCCTGGGCAGCTTCAGTGATGTTTGGCTATATAAGCCACCTACAGATGGAGACCAGTTGTCTAGGAATGTGAACACAAACTCCGTTTAAATTAGATAGAATTTGTTTTTTCGCCTGTTTTTTTATATAATCACATTCTAATTGTTGTTTTTTGTATTTTTTCAAGATCAACTGAGAAGAAGAAGAATCCGAAGATTCCGAAGAAGATTTGGAGGAAGATGAAGAAGAGGATGTTCCAAAGAAGATGAAGAAGATTTAGAAAAAGGTGAAGAAGTCTTTCTTTATTTTCATGTTTTTTTATATGATCACACACTAATTGTTTTGTTCTTTTTTCTATCTTTTTAAGATCAACCGAGAAGAAGAAGATTCCGAAGACGATGAAGAAGAGGATGTTCTGAAGAGGATGAAGACGACGTAGAATAAGGTGATGAAGACTTTCTTTATTTTCATGTTTTTTTATATGATCACACACTAATTGTTTTGTTCTTCTTTCTATCTTTTTAAGATCAACCGAGAAGAAGAAGATTCCGAAGATGATGAAGAAGAGGATGTTCCGAAGAGGATGAAGACGACGTAGAATAAGGTGATGAAGACTTTCTTTATTTTCATGTTTTTTATATGATCACACACTAATTGTTTTGTTCTTCTTTCTATCTTTTTAAGATCAACCGAGAAGAAGAAGATCCCGAAGACGATGAAGAAGAGGATGTTCCGAAGAGGATGAAGACGACGCAGAATAAGGTGATGAAAACTTTCTTTATTTTCATGTTTTTTTTGTATGATCACACACTAATTGTTTTGTTCTTCTTTCTATCTTTTTAAGATCAACCGAGAAGAAGAAGATTCCGAAGACGATGAAGAAGAGGATGTTCCGAAGAGGAAGAAGACGACGTAGAATAAGGTGATGAAGACTTTCTTTATTTTCATGTTTTTTTATATGATCACACACTAATTGTTTTGTTCTTTTTTCTATCTTTTTAAGATCAACCGAGAAGAAGAAGATTCCAAAGACGATGAAGAAGAGGATGTTCCGAAGAGGATGAAGACGACGTAGAATAAGGTGATGAAGACTTTCTTTATTTTCATGTTTTTTATATGATCACACACTAATTGTTTTGTTCTTCTTTCTATCTTTTTAAGATCAACCGAGAAGAAGAAGATTCCGAAGACGATGAAGAAGAGGATGTTCCGAAGAGGATGAAGACGACGCAGAATAAGGTGATGAAAACTTTCTTTATTTTCATGTTTTTTTTGTATGATCACACACTAATTGTTTTGTTCTTCTTTCTATCTTTTTAAGATCAACCGAGAAGAAGAAGATTCCGAAGACGTTGAAGAAGAGGATGTTCCGAAGAGGAAGAAGACGACGTAGAATAAGGTGATGAAGACTTTCTTTATTTTCATGTTTTTTTATATGATCACACACTAATTGTTTTGTTCTTTTTTCTATCTTTTTAAGATCAACCGAGAAGAAGAAGATTCCGAAGCAGTGAAGAAGAGGATGTTCCGAAGAGGAAGAAGACGACGTAGAATAAGGTGATGAAGACTTCCTTTATTTTCATGTTTTTTTATATGATCACACACTAATTGTTTTGTTCTTCTTTCTATCTTTTTAAGATCAACCGAGAAGAAGAAGATTCCGAAGACGATGAAGAAGAGGATGTTCCGAAGAGGAAGAAGACGACGTAGAATAAGGTGATGAAAACTTTCTTTATTTTCATGTTTTTTTATATGATCACACACTAATTGTTTTGTTCTTTTTTCTATCTTTTTAAGATCAACCGAGAAGAAGAAGATTCCGAAGACGATGAAGAAGAGGATGTTCCGAAGAGGATGAAGACGACGTAGAATAAGGTGATGAAGACTTTCTTTATTTTCATGTTTTTTATATGATCACACACTAATTGTTTTGTTCTTCTTTCTATCTTTTTAAGATCAACCGAGAAGAAGAAGATTCCGAAGACGATGAAGAAGAGGATGTTCCGAAGAGGATGAAGACCACGCAGAATAAGGTGATGAAAACTTTCTTTATTTTCATGTTTTTTTTGTATGATCACACACTAATTGTTTTGTTCTTCTTTCTATCTTTTTAAGATCAACCGAGAAGAAGAAGATTCCGAAGACGATGAAGAAGAGGATGTTCCGAAGAGGAAGAAGACGACGTAGAATAAGGTGATGAAGACTTTCTTTATTTTCATGTTTTTTTATATGATCACACACTAATTGTTTTGTTCTTTTTTCTATCTTTTTAAGATCAACCGAGAAGAAGAAGATTCCGAAGACGATGAAGAAGAGGATGTTCCGAAGAGGATGAAGACGACGTAGAATAAGGTGATGAAAACTTTCTTTATTTTCATGTTTTTTTATATGATCACACACTAATTGTTTTGTTCTTTTTTCTATCTTTTTAAGATCAACCGAGAAGAAGAAGATTCCGAAGCAGTGAAGAAGAGGATGTTCCGAAGAGGAAGAAGACGACGTAGAATAAGGTGATGAAGACTTTCTTTATTTTCATGTTTTTTTATATGATCACACACTAATTGTTTTGTTCTTCTTTCTATCTTTTTAAGATCAACCGAGGAGAAGAAGATTCCGAAGACGATGAAGAAGAGGATGTTCCGAAGAGGAAGAAGACGACGTAGAATAAGGTGATGAAGACTTTCTTTATTTTCATGTTTTTTTATATGATCACACACTAATTGTTTTGTTCTTTTTTCTATCTTTTTAAGATCAACCGAGAAGAAGAAGATTCCGAAGACGATGAAGAAGAGGATGTTCCGAAGAGGATGAAGACGACGTAGAATAAGGTGATGAAGACTTTCTTTATTTTCATGTTTTTTATATGATCACACACTAATTGTTTTGTTCTTCTTTCTATCTTTTTAAGATCAACCGAGAAGAAGATTCCGAAGACGATGAAGAAGAGGATGTTCCGAAGAGGAAGAAGACGACGTAGAATAAGGTGATGAAGACTTTCTTTATTTTCATGTTTTTTATATGATCACACACTAATTGTTTTGTTCTTTTTTCTATCTTTTTAAGATCAACCGAGAAGAAGAAGATTCCGAAGACGATGAAGAAGAGGATGTTCCGAAGAGGATGAAGACGACGTAGAATAAGGTGATGAAGACTTTCTTTATTTTCATGTTTTTTATATGATCACACACTAATTGTTTTGTTCTTCTTTCTATCTTTTTAAGATCAACCGAGAAGAAGAAGATTCCGAAGACGATGAAGAAGAGGATGTTCTGAAGAGGAAGAAGACGACGTAGAATAAGGTGATGAAGACTTTCTTTATTTTCATGTTTTTTTATATGATCACACACTAATTGTTTTGTTCTTTTTTCTATCTTTTTAAGATCAACCGAGAAGAAGAAGATTCCGAAGACGATGAAGAAGAGGATGTTCCGAAGAGGATGAAGACGACGTAGAATAAGGTGATGAAGACTTTCTTTATTTTCATGTTTTTTATATGATCACACACTAATTGTTTTGTTCTTCTTTCTATCTTTTTAAGATCAACCGAGAAGAAGAAGATTCCGAAGACGATGAAGAAGAGGATGTTCCGAAGAGGAAGAAGACGACGTAGAATAAGGTGATGAAGACTTTCTTTATTTTCATGTTTTTTTATATGATCACACACTAATTGTTTTGTTCTTTTTTCTATCTTTTTAAGATCAACCGAGAAGAAGAAGATTCCGAAGACGATGAAGAAGAGGATGTTCCGAAGAGGATGAAGACGACGTAGAATAAGGTGATGAAAACTTTCTTTATTTTCATGTTTTTTTATATGATCACACACTAATTGTTTTGTTCTTTTTTCTATCTTTTTAAGATCAACCGAGAAGAAGAAGATTCCGAAGACGATGAAGAAGAGGATGTTTCGAAGAGGAAGAAGACGACGTAGAATAAGGTGATGAAGACTTTCTTTATTTTCATGTTTTTTTATATGATCACACACTAATTGTTTTGTTCTTTTTTCTATCTTTTTAAGATCAACCGAGAAGAAGAAGATTCCGAAGACGATGAAGAAGAGGATGTTCCGAAGAGGATGAAGACGACGTAGAATAAGGTGATGAAAACTTTCTTTATTTTCATGTTTTTTTATATGATCACACACTAATTGTTTTGTTCTTCTTTCTATCTTTTTAAGATCAACCGAGGAGAAGAAGATTCCGAAGACGATGAAGAAGAGGATGTTCCGAAGAGGAAGAAGACGACGTAGAATAAGGTGATGAAGACTTTCTTTATTTTCATGTTTTTTTATATGATCACACACTAATTGTTTTGTTCTTTTTTCTATCTTTTTAAGATCAACGGAGAAGAAGAAGATTCCGAAGACGATGAAGAAGAGGATGTTCCGAAGAGGATGAAGACGACGTAGAATAAGGTGATGAAGACTTTCTTTATTTTCATGTTTTTTATATGATCACACACTAATTGTTTTGTTCTTCTTTCTATCTTTTTAAGATCAACCGAGAAGAAGAAGATTCCGAAGACGATGAAGAAGAGGATGTTCCGAAGAGGAAGAAGACGACGTAGAATAAGGTGATGAAGACTTTCTTTATTTTCATGTTTTTTATATGATCACACACTAATTGTTTTGTTCTTTTTTCTATCTTTTTAAGATCAACCGAGAAGAAGAAGATTCCGAAGACGATGAAGAAGAGGATGTTCCGAAGAGGATGAAGACGACGTAGAATAAGGTGATGAAGACTTTCTTTATTTTCATGTTTTTTATATGATCACACACTAATTGTTTTGTTCTTTTTTCTATCTTTTTAAGATCAACCGAGAAGAAGAAGATTCCGAAGACGATGAAGAAGAGGATGTTCCGAAGAGGATGAAGACGACGGAGAATAAGGTGATGAAAACTTTCTTTATTTTCATGTTTTTTTGTATGATCACACACTAATTGTTTTGTTCTTTTTTCTATCTTTTTAAGATCAACCGAGAAGAAGAAGATTCCGAAGACGATGAAGAAGAGGATGTTCCGAAGAGGATGAAGACGACGGAGAATAAGGTGATGAAAACTTTCTTTATTTTCATGTTTTTTTGTATGATCACACACTAATTGTTTTGTTCTTTTTTCTATCTTTTTAAGATCAACCGAGAAGAAGAAGATTCCGAAGACGATGAAGAAGAGGATGTTCCGAAGAGGATGAAGACGACGGAGAATAAGGTGATGAAAACTTTCTTTATTTTCATGTTTTTTTGTATGATCACACACTAATTGTTTTGTTCTTTTTTCTATCTTTTTAAGATCAACCGAGAAGAAGAAGATTCCGAAGACGATGAAGAAGAGGATGTTCCGAAGAGGATGAAGACGACGGAGAATAAGGTGATGAAAACTTTCTTTATTTTCATGTTTTTTTGTATGATCACACACTAATTGTTTTGTTCTTTTTTCTATCTTTTTAAGATCAACCGAGAAGAAGAAGATTCCGAAGACGATGAAGAAGAGGATGTTCCGAAGAGGAAGAAGACGACGTAGAATAAGGTGATGAAAACTTTCTTTATTTTCATGTTTTTTTTTGTATGATCACACACTAATTGTTTTGTTCTTCTTTCTATCTTTTTAAGATCAACCGAGAAGAAGAAGATTCCGAAGACGATGAAGAAGAGGATGTTCCGAAGAGGAAGAAGACGACGTAGAATAAGGTGATGAAGACTTTCTTTATTTTCATGTTTTTTTATATGATCACACACTAATTGTTTTGTTCTTCTTTCTATCTTTTTAAGATCAACCGAGAAGAAGAAGATTCCGAAGACGATGAAGAAGAGGATGTTCCGAAGAGCATGAAGACGACGTAGAATAAGGTGAAGAAGACTTTCTTTATTTTCATGTTTTTTTATATAAATGTAATTGTTTTAGTTTTTTCAACTTTCCTTGTATTGATGGTCATCAATGTCAGGGTCACCGTAATGTGTATAGCATTTCAACTAAGTATTCTGGCTGAATTCCTTTTACTTGCTGTTTAATTTGTGTGTAGGATACTTGTCTGCTTGCCATGCTTTTATCATTCTGTTTTAATGAAAGTCTGGAGCTGAATGGCCTGTGTTGATGAATTCCTTGTGGTCACATTTTGTTAATGTGTGTTAGAAATCTGATATGTCTGTGAAGTGTTTACACCTGTGCAGCATTGACAGGTTCTTCTTCTATTTCAGCACTAAGATGATCGGTCTTCACATCTGGGTTCTCAGTGTCTTGACAGTTTTTTATCTCTTATGATTTTTTAGTGCTGGACTAGGAAAGATTAATTTTGATTGATGTAAGCGAATTACAAATAAGGACAGTAATCTTCACATTTGTTTATTTAGAATATTTCTAAGATCACATTTTGCTAGCTTTTGGCACCTGACTCTCCGATTCTTGGAGCATTTGTTTGATTTTACATTTTGCCTGTCAGAACACTGCTGCTTGCAGGATGATTATGTTATGTCCAAAAAAAACTTTATTAAGACATCATGGCTATACCATGTTGAAAGCTGCCCGGGCACCGGTAGATTTTCCTACTGGGGTGGTGTTTCTGCATCAGGCCTGTACATGTCTACTTTATTTTCTGATTATAAATAATTGATCACATTTAGCTACTGGCATAGCATTTTCTTCCTGCAATAAAATCAATAAACGTGTCTGATTATGCAGAAAATGAATGGAAACAAAATTTGTGATTTCTGCATAATTAATTATTTAAGTCATTTTGCACAGTGTTATATAAGATGGTTGTAGGTTAGGTTGCACTAAGAGTCAATGTATGAGTAGGGTGATAAAAGCATCACGCAAAATGTGTACCAATGACACAATAGGTGTACGAAAAGACAGACACCATTACTTTTTATCCTTTGGTTGGTAATGAACTCTTCTTGAAATGTGGTGTCGACACTGAGCCTTAACACCAATGAGATGACCCTGCATCATCTTGAAGGAGCTGGCGCTTTGATTGACGGCAAGGCCTTGGTCTCAATGGTCACCAAGGTCAGGGCTATGTTACTGTGCACAGCATGAAAATGTAAGCATAAATTTATGCTTCTTGACATTTGTTCATCCGATGGAACTGTTGAATTTGGTTTTGTTCATCATGCAATTTATATTTCCCTCTGTATTGATGGGTTATTTTCTTTATTTTAGCAGTCGGTTGTCTTGACTCCTGGAAGTGGACCTCATAGGTCTAGATATGCCTGTGAACTGATTTTGCCAGTTTAACTTAGCAAGGCTCTTTTTTATTTTTTCAGTTGGATGTGTTGACTCCAGATCATTGACATATCATTGGATTTATTATTGTGACTCAATATTAACAAGTATATATCTACACCTTAAAAAACTTTATTTGTATGCCAGCAATAACTTCTGTTAGGTAACAAGTCTTGAAATTTCACAATTTGTATCTGTATTTTTGTCTTATTTTTGTAAGTTTATGGTTCTTTTTTTAAAGTTCTGGTTTAATAATGCCCAACTTTTAAATTCTATTTATGCCCCGATTTCAATGAAATAGTGTGGCAGAATTATTTATATCATAATATTGCTTTGCTCAATGTCCTTGTCTGAGGAATTTGACTGTATTGGCCCCTTAGGTCTTCACTTGGTTTGAAGGTTAGACACCTATAGACAGATGACCCCTGTTGATAAGGTCTATCAATAGTTAAAATATATCCAGTCTATCAATAGTTAAAATATATCCAGTCTATCAATAGTTAAAATATATCCAGTCTATCAATAGTTAAAATATATCCAGTCTATCAATAGTTAAAATATATCCAGTAACTTTGAAAACTTAAGATTGTTGATGTTCTTATTTTTTCTAAGTTTTTGTTTACTGCTTACTTGGATGCATTTTGCTTGCTATTAAGTTTTTTTTAAATTATTATCTATTGTATGAGAATGAAGTTTATTGTTTGGACATTATTTAAGTACACATATTTTAACTTAAAGTACATGGATTAACTTTAAAAACTTAGATAGTTGTTTTTTCTTAGCTTTATTTTTGTACTTGTGAATTCTGTATTTTCTTATTATTTGTTTATCACTTATTAAATGCTCTAAGCTTGTTGTTTATGTAGATTTTTTATGATCTTTCTACTGTCAAACTGTAATTTTCCAATTGTAAAGAGTGTGGCCCCATATGCTCTGCAATCTGAAACTTGACATGGGGTACAGGTTTCCAGAGATTTTTTTCCTGCAGGGTTATGATCTCTGGTTTTTCCTGGGCCATTCAGTTTGCACACTAGTTTTTCCATAATGTGGCCGAATCATTTATATCATAAATCTGTACATGTTGTATCTTATGTTAACATTGCAAGTTTATCACCTAACATGATTAAATGTTTATTTGTTGATCTTAAAGAAAGAATAAATGTTATGTAAATGTCAGTTATGTCTTTGTTATAATTATAATTAAGAAAACTAACAGAGTAATTGGAAAACAGCTACAAAATAGCTGAAAGATGTAAAAACTAAACCAGTTTATAATAATAACAGTTTTCATCTATTGTCATGGTTATTGTTCACAGAAACATCATTCATCATCTACTCAGCAAGAGCAATATTGTTCAAAATTATGTAACATCTAATTATCCACTTACTAATATGAAAGCTACAGGAAGATACTACTGAGCTAGAGGTTGTAAAACTTGAGAATGGTCTCTGAGCTCAAATCTCAATTCCATTTTCAAAGAGACAGTTGATCAATTAATATCTAAATACATAGATCAATAATACTGTCAGGCTAATTTATCAGTAATGTCTTTATTGTTTGATCATATTTAACTTAGAAAAAATCAAAATATGAGATTTGAGCTCGGAGACCAATCTCAAGTTTTATAATCTCGGGCCTCAGGTAACTGTTACATTATCAAACTGATCAGAAACAAGTATAATAATCACAAATGCTGACAAATCAATGTTAGCATACAGACACATTGTATATCTTTCTTAATTTGATAAAATAATCACACATTTCAAACTTCATCCCAATGAAAATAACATTTCAGTACATATTCTTTAACAATATTATACTATATTCATTCTAACACAACTTGGAACAATTTTTTCTTGGAATGCACATCTTCTGTGGGTTTATAAGTATATAACATCAGCTTAAAATGACAGTAAATATTGTTATTCAGGTTATTATGTTACTTCAAAAAACAGTTAATTCTTAAAATTAATGTACCTTTCTCCAAAGTTTTCAGTCCTTATCAACATTAGGCCAGGTAAATAATGATTTCAAGTTTAGTTTCCAGTTTGAAAATAATAAATGAACGTCCTCAAAATATTTGAACTTTGTTTCACTGTGTTTTCATATTCAACTTATCATTTGTGTTTGCTGCCCTGGAATGAAAACAATTTGAGTATTTAAATGATACAAATTAAAACAAAATCATAATTATGTTGGTCAATGTGGAAAACATGCTTTCAGTCAACTGTATATAAATAGTGTAGAGGAATGAGTCGACTTAGCAAGTGGTGTTTTAGAAGTGTGTATCAGTATAGGTGAATACTATCAGAATGTTCAAAGTCATCTAATTGACTATAATGTTAATTTCTCCAATTAGACAAAACTATTACATAATATATGCTCCCTTGGAAAGTTGCCTACACATACTATAGGGCAAGCTAAGCCCCTGACAGTCACAGACATAATTTATAAAAACATGTTTTTATGGGAGACTTAACTGACACAAACAATACACAGCCATGTTTATATATAGGAAGGAATGTCTAAATTTGATACCTTATAGACATGTATGTGTTCGGAATATTCAAGGACATGAGACCCAGTTTCTCAATAAAATGAATAATTTTACAGCCTTATATATACTTCTACAATATACCCCCTCTCAAACTTTGTTTGCTGGGATATACCAACATGTATAAATAGAAAATGAAAATAAAAATTATGAAAAGAACAACTTTCACTCAAATGCTTATAATTTTGTTCAAATTCAAATTCCGAAATTGATATTTTTTCTGTTTGTATAGACTATTTCAACATAACTCTATGTAAATATGCATTTAATATCATCCTAAGACAAAGAATCTAAGAAATATTGAAGAAATTATTTTCAGATTAGGGAGAATTTTGTACCAAATTACCATACCACTACATTCAAATTATCTCCCTTATTAAAAAAACACAAAATATGATTCTGACTTTATTTTATTGTTTTTCTGCCTCGAATCATTAATTTAACATCCTTACCAATATCTCTATCTAAAAGTCAATTATCTATTTAACTGATTATAGTCACAAAAACGATATTATGTAAAGAATGATGTGTCTGAGGACCGTGGGAAAATTGATTTTGGATTCAAAAGTCAGTTTGAGTTGTTTCCCTTAGATATTAAGGTAATAATGGAATTGGAACAATATTGACCTTTGAATACAGATCTTACTGTAGTAATTAAAGTAATAAGTTTTACAACAACTTCGTTTAGAAACACGTATATACATATTTACCTGTGGGTAATCAAACGATCTCTGTCAAAGAAATTTTTTCCACAACACCTGTGTGGACTTGTATTGGCATGACGTCTGCAGTCGGCCGACTGTATAATGCACTTTTGCAGCGGAAGTTATTTCCATACAACAGATTTACCTGGTTGTTGTTTTCATCCATTGTCTGAAAACATAGGGATACATTCCTGTATACACGTGGTTCCCCCATAGTATCATGAAAATCTGGTTCACACATAGTATCATTTATTTATTGTGTCATGTTTATTCCACATTTCTAAATAATATGCCATTTAGAATGTTATACTAATACTATACGTCTTTGATCATTCTTACGGTATGATAATATGTTCTTGAATCCATAAAATGTGGCTACAAATGGTCATTTTATAACTTGTTCCCCTTTAGTACCACGGCTTTTAAAGAAAAAGTCTGTCCACTACTTCAAATTTCTCTACAGGGTCTTCAGACAAACTACGGCAGTAACAATGCTAATTTTGGTACCGATGGATTCGGAAAATTGTTGACTGAAACATGGGCTACATGGAAAAATCGCAACATTTGCACTTTCGGCGAAAAATACGATTTACCTGCGAACTTGTGTGTGTCGCCATTGGTCTCGATCCTTTAGTTTCAAAACAATATACCACTTGATTATAGGCCTTGATATATTTTCACCGTAGATTGCCGGAGACGCATTCTGTAGCATTTCTCGGTGTGCTAAAGCCTAAACTATTTTATTACGAAGTTCTTGCAGTTCTGCATGTACAAAGTATTTTGGATCATCCCTCGTACGTTGTTTAAGCTCTGGGGCTGGGTGCTCTAATGGTTTATCCTTCCAGCCCATAACCATTTTTATTGCGTTTTTCGCATTGTTATTTTTTTGTTAGAAAAAGTATATATGCTGCACGTGCCTACAGTGCTATAGGAAGCTACGCCAGTGAATGTATTAATCAACTACCGTCAGTTAGACTAACACGCATAGTTCATGATTATAGTTAACTAACATATAAATACTTATTCAATGTTTGAAAACTGAACAATGGTGCAGTTTTCCGTTGACGTCTTGAATTTTGATATCGGAACCAAAGTATGATGCTTTTCTTCATCCACTGTGTATTTTTTACACTGGTTTCCATTCCATGTTCGCAGCCTTGCAAGTCTATGTTAGTTCTCTTTCCATTAGTACCTTCAGTACTTTGATTATAGTTCTTGTCAGCTTAGTGTATCATATCAATCATTTGAAACAACTAGTGTTCTATTTGTTTAATTTCTAGGTCCTGGCATTAACTTTGGGTGTTATCTGCATGCAGAAGTCGACATATGTTGCAAACCACAATTTAAATTACAAATTGTGGAGAGATAAATGTAAGGGAGAAAAGGTATGTCCATTTCACCGATATAAAAAAAGGAATGACCATGATGTGACACTGCTCAAGATGCTTAGATATATGTAGTACTAGCATAATTAGCAAGCATCAAAACCTGTACAATTAAAGTTACCGGTACATACACTTATCTGAACACCACAATTATGTTTAATCACATACAATAATAATATGAAGCTGTGATGGTATAATTGTAACAAAATTGTATTTAAATAACCCAAATTTAACCTTAAATTAGCTTAATTGAAAAAATGTCATAGAATATGACCGTAATACTGTACTCTACCACGGACCTTATATGTATGTTTGTTTCAGTGCATGGTTACAGCCGTTTTTTTCAAGGATATTTCATTAAGGCGGCACTTGTCCATTTAAGGCATACAGAAAAGTGTTTGTTTCTTATCCAACTGACACTCATTAAAAAGAAAAAAAAAAGAAACTTACAACATATATAGGCCAGTGGAATAAGTCATCCAGTTTCTCTCACAGTTTTGTTACCTACATGCTCTCAAAAGACCAATGGGTACCTATTCTATTTATCTATGAGCATGTAACAAGAAACAAACTTGTGTATGCTATTTAGGACAGCAGAAAGTTCGCCTCACTGAATTTATATATAACGATGTTACTATAAATTAACCCCAACCTGTCTACCCGTGCTTACTAGACCCGGAATGTTTGGAATTTATCCTTACAATGTTATATAAGGGTTACTTCCTTTGAACAAAAATCTAAAAAAAGCTAAAGTTTAACAAAAAGCTGGTGTAAAATTGGCAAGTTAAGTGGGTGTCCCGAAGTGTATGACTGTTTCTGGTAAGTTTATTTTTTGTTTTAATATATCGTCCGATGATTTTTACACGGAGATATGATTTAGTCTGTTATTTTTTTATCTATCGATCATTAGTAAAAGTCAGATGAGTGTACAGTAGGTGTATCATGCAGTCTGTAAGTGATTATCAATATATATATGTATACATGTATATATAATGTTTATTTGTCTGATGAATTTTAATGGTTATTTGTTTATTGAGTAACTAAAACATAATTTTCACTTCGAATGTCTTTAGACTACATCATTTAGATTGCTAATTGAAAGTGGGATAATGAATTTGTTCAGGTTTATGAAATTATTATTTATTGTAAAATGCTGTAAATATTCAAAATCTATGTTTTGTAAAAAGATAACTAACCGACCGCATCAGTTCTAACCCTGTCACCACTGGGGTTCGAACCTTCGATCTCCCGCTCCGGTTAAAAAATTCCCCACAGAGAAAAATTTCGCCATAATTAAAAAAATAGTGTTTCACAACTCAAATTCCCCCTAGGGACCTAGTACCTGCTCTCCAAAACAAGAAAAAGGGCTGTATTATTTTGCGTTTGTCTTTCTACCCCCACAAAGTTTGAGAAGGGGTATATTGGAGTCATTCTATCAGTCGGTGGTCGGTCAGTCCGCATAAAATATCACAAGTTTGCAGAGCGAACCACTTTCTTATTTTTCAAGGGATTAAATTGGAACTTGAAATATATTTTCAATATGAAATGTAGATGTGCAAGACACAATTTTCATGCCCAGTGATCCACTTATTGGAGTGTTATGTCCCCTTGAACTAAAGCTGTATAGTTTACTATTGCATTCTTAGTGACAATTAAAGCGCCAGCGGGGGTATTAGTCACCTCTGTGACCGCTCTAGTTAATGAATTGAAACTTCTGATAATAATTAATCAATAAAAATGATCTATCTGAGTTACTCAGTCTTACAAAATGTTTTAATTGTGTGAAATATAATGTCAATTTGCATCAGAATTTGCTTTGTTAGCTAGCTTTATAGATAGCCTAGCTGTCTAGCTGAGTTCAATTAACCTCTTATCATACATGTAAGGAAGTTAATTTCTGTTTGAATTGGAAAATGTAATTAAATTTTCCATTTCACTTTCATTGATGATTAAAAAAAAAAGATAAGATAAGTTTTATTTAAAGTCGGCAAGATTGGTAACATAAACATAAGCTCATACAAGCTTGTACCACCGACTATAAACCATGATAAATATGTATAACAAGCGTAAAAAAGCTGAAAGATAAAGTGTAATTTAAGCAGTTTCAACAGATTTTACAAATTTTCATGCAACATAAAACAACATAAAAGCATATAAAACAACATAAAAGGCTTAAAAGCATATATCACATATAACACAAGCATACATTGACATGATATAACAGGACAATAGTAAGCAAGCAACATTTACTGGGTAGCAGCTTAAACATATCAATAGCAAGCAATAAAAAAAGCATAGCAACAGGAAAAAGATTCTTATATAATACACAAAATTAAGCATACATGCATTTTTTATGCTGCTCCATGTCACTATGACACTCCCATAACAGTTCAACTTTTACATTTACAAAACTCACCATTCCATAAGAGGATGAGAGATTTGGATTGAGAAAAGTTTGGGCATTTTCTGAAGTGTTCTGGAAGGGAGTTCCACAGTGATGGAGCAGCGTATTTAAAAGCTTTTTTACCATAAGTTGTTGTTCTGACATGAGGTACCTGTAAAATATTTGTATATCTAAAATAAATACTTGATTCTCGTTTAACAATAAGATCTGATAGCACTGGTGGGGACATACCATTTACAATTTTGAAAGTTTCTACTGCTATAGACCTCATGCACCTTATTTGCAGGGATGAAAGATCTACCTTGTCTAACAAGTCATCACAAGACAGACTGTAATTATTGTAAACAAAACGGAGTGCTCTCTCTTGTAATTTCTCCATCTTTCTTATATTGGCTACCGAACAGAAATGCCAAGCCATTGGACAGAAATTAAAGTTTGATATAACGAAAGTATGGAATATAAGGAGTCTGTTTGGCTGGGTTAGATTTTTGCCTATCCTTTTCAGAATGTTTATTTGAGTGGCTGCCTTCTTACATAGACATTTAATATGGTGGTCAAAGTTTAGTTGAAAGGTGATCATAGTATTAAAGGGCATCCTAAAAAAAGGTTTGTCTGGGGTAACCCTACACAAAATATTCAGTGAGTAGGTAGGTAGGACTTTATACCTGTTAACATGATATTTATATAGAATTTACCAAAGAGACTAAAAAAAGTTTTTATCGAGTAGGTTGTGTAAAACCAAAACAAAATATTTTTTAAGGATGGATTAAGTTTTATTAACTGGATATGTTTTTTGTACTTTCAGATAAGACGTTGTTAGTAGAATTATGAAATATAAAATTGAGGATTCGTGGTTGGTAGAAGAACAGGATAGATTTTACAGTCAGAGAAATCAACTATAAATTGGACAAGAGATTGGTAAATATTGACTCAAGGACTTAAACATGAATACCACGGTAGCAAAAGTGTTAGTGCTTGGATCACTTTTTATCATGACATTCTTTTTTGGTGTGCTTCCTATAATTCTGACGAAAATCTTCTTAAAGAAGTCAGAAACTGGTGGACATGCGAGTCGTTACAGACACATAATGAGCTTCCTTAGTTGCTATGCTGCGGGTGTTTTCCTAGCAACTGGAGTGTTAGATCTACTACCAGACTCCCGTGAACAACTTGCTACTACACTGAATAGCATGGAGGTCTTCACTTCATTTCCAGTAGCTGAGTTTGTTATGATGTTTGGACTTTTTGTCATTCTTATCGTAGAACAAATTGTTCTGACCGTGAAAGAGAAACACATGACTGATAACATCGAATCAAAACCTCTGCTTCCAAAAATGGACGATAAACGAACTTATTCACATTCGATCACCAGCCAGCATTCTATTGCAGGAATAAGCGATGAACCATTTAATAATTATGGTTCAACGAGACCTCACTGTGACGATTGTGAAGAGAGAGAATCTGTAAATGATATTCCTCATCAAGTTCACGAACATGACGTTCTACCTGGACATGAGCATTCGTCATTGAGATCTATCCTTTTACTTACAGCACTATCCTTACATTCTGTGTTTGAAGGACTGGCTGTAGGATTGCAGGCAAATGTCACCGATGTGTTTGCCATATTTGCTGCTCTTGTTCTACACAAATCGATCTTAAGCTTTTCTTTGGGTATGAATCTTATACACAGTAAACTATCTCATGGAGGCGTATTTAAATCTATTGTTGTATTTTCACTGACCTCGCCTATTGGTATTGGTGTAGGTATAGGTATCATAGATTTATGGGACAGCAGTTCATCAGCATTGGTACAAGGAATCTTGACTGGTATAGCTTGCGGCACTTTCCTGTATGTTACTTTCTTTGAAATTCTTCCAGCAGAGTTTAATTCACCAGATCATAGGTTAATTAATGTATTGTGTTTATTACTGGGGTTTTCAACTGTGACAGGTGTGTTATTTTTACAGAAAGATGATGGACCTACTTGTTATATGATTCCTTCTTAGTCTCATTATTTTAGTGAATTAGGCAATTCTTTAAAGAAAATGATTGCAATTACTAGACTGACAGAATAAAAAATCTCCTGACTCAAAATGTGTTTTAAGTGATTTTGATAAGAATATTATTGCAAGTTTTCATTGATACTAGTATAATGTTAAATACCCACCTACCTATATATCAACCCACTGTTAAATGTTTGAGTCATGTACTTGCAAACCAAGATTTTTCAATGATTGCCTAATATCTATTATAGCTTCTGTAGCCAAATTAGAGTTCAATATTTCAGTTTTCTGACAAATTTCACTATGACAGATTTGATTTACATGATTATACACATGCTTTTACTATTATATGGAAGTATTTTCATATGACAGTCTTAGGAAATATTTCTAACAGTATAGCAATTATTCTGCATAAAAACTGTAAAACCATGATATCAATACCATCTGTGGGACCAATGAACATTGGTTTAAATACTGAGTTGATCTATTTGTCAACTTAAAGAATGAAAAAGATAAAACTTGTCTGGTTAGCTCAGTGTTTAATAGAGCATTGGTCTACTGATCAAGAAGTTGTGAGTCTGAATTCAGATCGAGGCTCACACTATCCATGACAAATTTGACTGAAGATATCACACCCTATGTTAAATTGCCCCTCACCTCACTGAATTAGGTAGGTTAATTTAGGCTGTAGCTTGCAGATAAAACGTGGTTAGTACTGGTTAAGGCCCAAATGAAGTCCAGGTAAGCTGGTTAGGATAACTACCCACCATAATGGAACTGAAATAATGTTAAAAATGGCAGTAAAACCTATGAAATAAAAAAATGAAGAAAAAAATAAAGAAAGTCATTTGGAAAATAATTGGTCTGACATTGTTACACAGTTATCTTAGTATTTAGTAGCTGCTAACTAAGGATTTTATTCAGTGTATTCTTATAAATCACAGAATAATTTGTCATTTTAAGCATTTTTATTAAGCTTTTAGAATTTTGTATTTGTTGTTGATTTTAATTCTGGTATATTACATTCATTAATTTACTGTTATCATAATGAGGCAATTTTTATAAAAATATTGGTTTGCAGTATTGAGACCTTAACTAAGTCGAGCTTATATAACTATGACTGACAAGAAATGCTACATAAATTTGAAGAGTGTTCTCTCAAAAGAGTTTTATCAAAAACTGTCTCTGTAATTTAACAAACAGGATAGTTACAAGTTATCAGATTGAAGTGTTTCTTAACATTTTATTCCACTGGTCAAAATTCAAGCAGTGTTTACTGAATCAAACATGCCCTGCTCACTTTCACAGAAAACATAACAATGTATATTACCTTGGAAAAGAGGAAAATGTTAGATTTGGTTGATTTTAATTTCCTAGTTATCTCCCTTTCATTTCTATTTATACAATGTAATTGCTTATCAAAATCTACTGGTATTTTCCAACATTCATTGTATAGATTTAGGTATTCTGATATATGATTCTTATCAGTTACAAACAATTATACAGCCAATAATAGGACTGTCAGATGTAGCTTTATACACTTCAATGATGGGTGATAAATGGGCATTTTATTGTATTTTTTGGCATGGTTATTAACCTTGCTTTAAAAGAAAATGGAAAGTCGAAATAAAGACAGAAGTAAAAATTGTCAAAAATCACCAAACACTGAGGAATATTTTTTCATGAGTTGGTCATGTAACTCCAAACCAATATTTTTTTAAATGGCCAAAAGATTTGGTTTTGATATCTTGTAAAACTTGCAAAAACAATTAAGTTTTACACAATGATATCTGTAATGTCAACTTTCACAATCATATACTTGTAAGTAATTAGAAAACAGGATGCATTGTTTCCTCTGCATTGATGAACCATAACACGTAAGGTACTCATGTCTCTCATCTTTAATCAACTATATAGCTGTCAGATAATTTGACTGTGAAGTACTATAAGTATGTTTAAATTGATCATTTATATGTACTTGACCTCTTCAGTCAGTCAGTCTGTGTAGATAGACTGTGACCTTGTTTATTTGATGTTACATGTAGCTAATTAATTACAGTAATAATTTATGTCTGCAAACTTGATTTAATTACCAGCTGTAAATACAGGCTTCCATGTTACTTAGTGTCACTACCCTTCAGCACACATATTTTGACATTATAAATTTTATAAGATAACCTAAATAAAAATAATTTTGCTTAGAAGTCACAATTTATCCTCCTAACAGTGGCCTAATGCCAATATGTTATTGTTATAACTAGAATTTTGTTTTCCTATTGTGTTCTATAAAAAATTGATTATAGAACCAAATTACTTATAAAGTTTTGAATCACGGTAAAAAGTGTCAAAATAATTCTAATGTAACTTCAAAATTGATATTTTTTTATTATATTAAGTATTTTTATATTAAAATATTCAACTGTTTATTTTAGTCTGTTTTATATGTGTATTTTTGTTGTTTATTTTGTGAATTTCTTGCATTATAACATTATGATACATGACTTTATAAGTTGTTATATCAGGCCACCCTTAAAAACTTGTTGAGTTGTGTTTATGCTTCCTAATCTTGTTGAACAATGGGTAGGTAGAGTATGTTTTGGAAAATTTCACTTGAAAGATTTATGGACGTGGATTTTTAATGAGTCTGACACATGATGGCAAAGCAATGTTTTTTGTAGGATGGTCTCATTATATGTTTCTACTTATTCTGTTTTACTCATTGAATTTAAGGTCATCCAAGATAATTGATTTAAAATCATGCAAGTGTCTATTATGTTAAAATGTATGGGTGATAACTGTATAATTATAACGATGACACAATATCAATATGGACTTTAGTATATATTCTGACACATCTTCGCAATGCTACTAATCTGTATAATACATGTTTTTTTAAATCACTGTTATAAATTTTTCACAAATACTATTCTCTCAAAGAGTCATACTTCATAATAATTATTATGGTGGCATTATTTTTGTTAATAAAAGAACACCAACACAATATATTTGTATTTAAAATTTCAGTTTTAACTTAAAGCTTGGAGTGATGTTAGAAAGACTGATCCCGTATGAATAACATTAATGTTCGTTGTTTCTTGGACACAGGAATACAGCAAAATCAAGGTTCAGTGGCTAGTGCACTGGATTGTAACCTTGAGATCTGAATTTGAACCCAAAAATTTTGACAAAATTGTTGATTTTCCTCCATATATGTGGAGAGGTTGCGAGATCCTAAGGGGTTAGTTAGTACAGGTAGACATACTCACTTTTGACATTTTTTTATATCAAATACTTTTATGTTTAAATTTTTTATTTACAATTGAAATTATTGGTCCATGTATTCTATTGCTGAACTACTATATAATTGATAAAAAATTATGATGAAAATTATGGAAAGTATTTAAGAAGGACAATATTATCATTATTTTATCCAGTATAATGCATGTTAAGTTTTGCTATGTGATAACCTTTGAGAACTAATGGATGGTGTTTATTGTATTATTTTAATGATCAGATCTGGAAAAATAAAATTAATATTCTATATTATCTTGTCTCTTTTTGATAACAGTGAAAACTTGCATGTTTGTCACTAACAGGAATGTATTTATCAGAACTGCTGACCGTCTATTGCTCAATTCAGTGTATTATATTCACATCCAGTTTTTACTACAACAAAATAACCATGAAATGAAAGTGATGAGAGAATACTATTCAATGTCTTCATTGATATAATGACACAGTAATACATGCGCAATCATCAAATAAATATGTATAAAATTTGATGGAAACAGACGATAAAACTTTTATGAAGTCGTAAGTAGATGTTAAATGAAGGAAAAGGACAGACATTTTCACAGACATAACAAATTTATTTTTAGTAAAAAATAGCAGTAAATGAAGAAAACCTGTATGACATAGTTACCATAACAACCAAATATGAATACCAGTATAATGTTTTCCAGGAAAAAAGGGAATTGTTTGCACTGGGGTGAGTGACCAAGTAGACGCTGCTAATCTGAGCTATGAAGGGCTCTTAAATTTCACACTGATTCATACTTTCTTGAAAGCCCTCTTATATTTAAAAACAAAATATTCCAAGGAATTTTTACGTGACCCAAGGTATACATATTACAAAATAGTTTGGCATTTTATTTACCCGATAAAAGACAACTCAACTTAGTCATAGAATTATCACATTTACTGAAAGCAAAATATCAATTAACAGTTACACCAACATTTGTTTAACACAGGTCAGAGATAGATAGCACATACAATGGCACAATCAGACAATAAATAACAAAATGTGTTTCAAAAACACAATGCCCCCTCTGGGTGCCCTTTAACTTGAAAATGCACAAAATAAACAAAGGGCCATAATTCCATCAAAAATGATCGAATCACAAAACCCGGAATATATGTGCGGGGTTCTTGGTAACAACAAGTATGTGAAACATTTTCGTCAAAATCCCATAAAAAATGTAGGAGTAGTATCCTAAAACAAATGTACCATTTTTTTTAAACACCATGACCCTGTGACCTTGACCTTTGACCTGAAACTGCCCAGGTCCTGTAGAGGTTGTCATGAGGAACCTACATATGAAGTTTGATGAATGTAGGTGCAAGCGTTTTGATTTTATAGGCAAGGTTAAAGTTTGGTACAAACAGATAGACAAAACAGAGAGACCAAAAACAATATGCACCCGATCTATTGATACGGGGGCATAAAAACATAACAGTACATTTCTCTTTTACTGTAAGTTGTACTAGTCATAACATATATCAACTTATTATATATAACCATGTTTTATCCACTGAGCATGGCTTGGGCAAGACTACAGATTAGCTTTATGGATACTTAGTAATAACAAGGTGACAAATACCTCCACATGCCGCTTAGACTAAGAGCTACAGCCATGAGAGTTGCGCCCGATGCATTGTCTAGGTGGTTAACATTTTAGGTAAGTTATTAGGTAAGTTATTTTAAAACCTTACCATTAATGACCAAGTTACAGGGCGGACACAACACAAAAGACCAAACTTAGAACTCTGTGTGTTACCTTGACAATATGGGCTACATGCATGGGAGTTGTGCGTGACAATATTTACAATAAGTTAGGACAAAATCCTACCATGAATGACAAAGTTTAAGAGTGGAAACGATTAGGACAGACAAAGTGACTCCTATATAGCCCCAACTATTTAAGTGGGGTATAACAGCACTTTGTTAGAGAAAAATAAAAAATAAATTTAGAGTAGCAGAGGTACAAGTCTATTATTTTATCAGCCTAGTATGAAACTATTGATTTATGAATGTATATAGAAAAGAATGTTGCATATAGATAGCAATACAATAGCATGTTATGAATACCGATGTTATAAGCATAATGTCAACAACATTTTATTGCTACAAGTACAAACAATGTAATACTGATATTATGTAATGAAATTCAAATCCTACAATTCTGCACTGTGACAAAACTAGAGGCGTATACAATAATCCCTATGGGCATAATAGCAAAGTCACATGATAATAAACACTGAATGATGGACTAGAAGTTATAAGTAATTAGAAAGATACCTGTAGGTCAAACAATCAAAGCTTAAAAACAGACACATATAGCAAGAACAAAGTTGATTTAACTTTATAAATGAAATTCATGAAAAGTGAGAATTTTCAATGCTAAGTTATCAGTCATACATGTACATGTACCTATATGATTTGCCCACAATAATAAATCTACTATAAGGGAGGCAACTCTAGATTTTGTTCCCAAATTTTGAAACACTATCATTTTATTATGCTAACAATAGAAAAACATGTTGATCGAAATCAAGCATTTGACTGTGCACAGCGTTCACTCAGTTCCAACTGTTATCTTCAGATCAGGTAGAAATTAATTGAGAGCACTGGTAGCGTAAGTTGCCAAATGACTCTTGCTGTTGGTGCAACACTAAATTTAAACCCCAGTGAAAAAAATCACAGCATTATTATATAGTAACAGAAAACATTACTTAATTTACATAAAGGGTAATTAAAAGATACCAAAATGAACAAGTACATTGTATGATAGATACTTGAGAAATAAAGTGAAGTTTTGTAAGCTTTCCTCTTCTTAAATTTAATAATGTGTATCTCTAAGTGATGAATTCAGGATCAAATTTTTCAACATGTTTTAAGTACCTGAACCATTACTATATAGCAGTTACCAATACACATAATATCAAAATAATTTCATGTGGACAACTGTGGTCAGTTTTGTGTTAAAGTCAGGATAACACAGTGGTATCTATCAAAGATAGGAACATCTACACAATTTAAACTTTCAGCAATAACAATATAAGCAAACATGTATTTTAACGAAATAAGCTTTTCCTAAATTAACTCTTCATCAATGCAGATCCACAAAGTCTTCAAGAGCTATGGGAATTAAACCTCTAAATTCTATTTGATGTTTTTTGATAGATTTTGATGCTAAACATTTTAATGACAGAGAACGATTAGTTTTTATTATAACATCAGCTACACCTGTCGTAGAAACATCTATGGCAGTTTTTCCATCTTTGTTACAAACATCTAAATGTATTCCAGCAATGATAAGAGCCATCATTGATTGATGTAAATTTTCAAAATCACTGATGGGGTTGGAGTATTGTACAATAACATGTAATGGAGTATTTCCTAGCTTATCTTGTTTGTTCACATTTGCTCCACAATCAATTAGCAATTTACAAATTTTTCCATTAGGGAAAGCCACAACATCATTTACATGGAAGTCATCAATGATTGTTGCGCTATCAAGAACCATGTGCAATAAAGTATATCCATTACGTAATTGGGGTTTTCTTTGAAGTAAACTATACACAGAACGGTATAAGGTGTCTTTATCAATTTCTGATACCTCTAAATGTAGCATGATCACCAATAGATACAGAAGTGTATGAATATTCAGCTCATAAATTTCTTGCTGGTTTTCATAATCTCCAGGGTTCTCATCTCCTCGTTGTACATCGAAAGAAAGTTCTGTAACTCCATACTGGAATACTTCTTGTACAGATTTCATATGTAGATTTACACCAAGATGAACCATTTGTGAAAACACTTGGGCAAATCTGAGTAGATCCTTTGATATTGATCTCTTCATGCGCTGTCGAAGTTTCATAGCATGAAGCCATAGGACTATACATCTATCAAATCTCGCCCCATCAGCAAACACAGCTCCTCTGAATATGATCGGATGTGGAACTTCAGGATTGTCTTTTCCTAGTATTCTTTCACGTATAGCAAGTCCTTCCATATGAAGTGATGCCTGATTATTTTTTATAGCATCAAACTCTGATATTGTTCTACATTCTATATGATTATTATATGCCAGAACTGGTGGCTCCAATTGTTTATCTATAACATTATATGGATCTACAAACCTTTCTAGCATACCTTTACGTAAATAGTTGAAAGCTTTTGCCATATCATATTGTTCTTTATCATTAGCAAAAGATGCACCAAGCAATTCAAGAGCATTTATTTTGTCTATTTTAGTACAGTCAGGTAATGAGATCAGATATTCCACTACAGACGATTGAACACATTCAGCCGCTACAATTAATGGAGTCATTTTGTTGTCATTTTCTAACTGTGACGCTCCTGCTTTCACAAGGACTTCCACACTATCAACATGTCCACATTCAGCAGAAAAGTGCAAAGCAGTGGCGCCACAGTGGGCCCTAGAATCTGAATTAGCCCCTTTCTCCAGCAGAACTTCTACAACATTTTTATGCCCTTTGTAACAGGCTATCATAAGACAAGTATTTTTAAATTTGTTGGCAATGGACAAGTTAGCTCCACTGTCTAATAAAAGTTTGACAACATCAAGTCTTCCATCAAAGCAAGCGGCCCTAAGTGGAGTTGAATTTGTAACTGTGGCATGATTGACATCAGCACCATGATCTATTAGAAGTTTTACAATGTTGTAATGTCCTGCACCAGCTGCGCACCATAATGGAGTGGCTCCTTCAATAGCATAACCATCAAATCGTACGGTTCCTGAAAATTAATAAAGATAGAATTAAAAACTTACTAGAGGTGTGCAATTTCCTGCAATATTTCTGTTATTGATACATATTTACTGGCGATTAAATATCATGGCATGATTTGCTAATACCAGTTTATTGCAAGATTTCATTTATCAATAAAAAAAAATCAAAAGAAAAGGGAACACTTCTTTTCTTATTGGCACAAGATTTAAGACATTAACTTGATCTACTCTCTTGTTAGTCTTAAGCTGTTGTTGAATATATTTATTCAACAACATTTTAATGTTTCCAAATGATACTGGATTTACTAAGATCGAAAACCTTTTTTGCCAAGAACCAGGGGCCGTATTTATAAAGCTTCTTAACTTAAGATTTTCTTAAATTTTGACTTAAATACCTGAAATCTGTTCATTTTGCTCTTAAATTTGAGAAATATCTTAAGTGTTATTTATAAATGATCTTAGCTTTATTTTTAACTTAAATATCGACTTATTTTAAGATAGCTAAAAAGGTATCTTAAATGTTTTAAGAAATTTCTTAAAGCATGCACATTTTGTTTACCGAATCACCAACAGGACAGAAACAAATACTATTAACTGAAGTTACAGAGGGAACTAGATTCTATATTGCACTTTATTGATAAGTCCTTATATTTATTATTTATCACCAATGTTTCGAAGAAATCAATCTTGTTAGGACTGATTCTACTGCAGTTATTCATATCCAAGTTTCAAATTTCAATATTTATGAATTCTAATTATGATTCTCGTTTAAATTTATAAATACCATACGTAATTCCATCTTATTTATTACTTTCGTATCTTTTATAACAAGTACTTTGACTTACATTAGGGCTTGGATAACTGGCGCACCCTATAGGGATCCTATCAAGGCAATGAATATCCATGGTTAGATGTTAACATACACTATTTCCATCTAATCATGTACAGTCTCGCATACCAAATTTCATCAACATATTTTGACTTTTCTGTTACCAAAGCAACCATTATTTTGACCAACGAGAAAAAAAACAACCAGAGATTTTCTAGGTAAATAAAAATTCCGGGTCCATGCCCCGGATCTCCCTAGAGTAACCATGGGGCTGGACCTCCCTAGAGTGCCCCGACTTAAATTTGTTTCTGGCTACGCCACTGGGTATACATGTATATACGACTCATTGGTGTAATAATAACACTGTCATTATCAGCGACATCATTACTCAGTAATATGGTAGGAAATTTGTGAAATTTAACACATATGTTGCATGATAAAGGGAATATAACGTGCTGAATTTATTATTGATATATTTATCTTATATTTTTACAGATGTGCGGGCGCGAGCGTGATAGAAATCATTTCGGTTCTATTTTTAGAAAGGAAAACCCCGGAATTCCGTAGCAACGACATCTTAAAACATCTTTTAAATTAAGAATTTTCTTTACTAAAATATTTCTTAAGTGCGTTCATAAATATCACTTATCTTAAGATAAGATTTTTTCATAGCTTAGCTAATTTTGACCGAGTTTAACAAAAAAAAAATTAAGATGCTTTATAAATACGGGCCCAGATGCGTTCCACTTTCGATATATTGAACAGTCAGTCTTAACACCAATTACCTGTCTGTTCTATATCTCCATCAAAGTTACTCAGTAAAACATGTACAACTTTCTCTTCACCATTTCTGGCAGCAATGATAAGTGGTGTAGTACATTGTCCTTCTTCTTCTGTCTTATGACTTAAAACCTGGAAAATAATCATAATAAATTTTCATATAGTTAACATAAAATCAGTAATAAAAAAGGTGACCAAAGTAAGAGAATCACTTCATGGATAGTTGGCTATGACTTCAAGTAATATAAACCACTGTATCTCTGTATTGCAACTTGATTTTTCAAACAGTACAGGAATTTAAGTTTTAAATTGCAGCGCTTCAGCCACTATACTTAGGGATTATTGACATGATGTCATATTGGATATCATCAGCCTGTCTTTCTTACCATGGTACCCCTCTGACCATTCAGGCCTAAAAGAAAACTGTTTGTAACTTCGTATTTGGCTCATCAATAATAGAGTAGGTAGTCAGGGCTTGAAAGCATAGGTGTAACAGTATGAGGAAAATGATGTACCTGGCGCAAGGCTTGCAAGTCAGATGCTCTATCAACTGAGCTAATAAGACTGGTCAATTCACAGCCAATTTGTTAATACTAAAATTATATAGATATATGTACACCATACTAATCATAAATGATACATGTACTTCTACAGTAGTCAAAATAATTGTACTCTACAGATGAATATCGAGACATTTGTGGACTTGGCGATATCTATCTTCCGAATAACAGCCTTTACGAACAATATAATTTGAAATACCAAAATCATGAACAGACTGCCCGTACATCTCATAAATTCAACAGAAGGTATTTCATATATATTGCCTTTTACGTCTCATTGCGGAAGAGCTGAAACAGTATCAGATTTCTGAGTTTGAAAAGAAATGTTTAAACATTGCATATATTTCAAAGTACAATAACAAAAATTACGGAAAAATATCAGGCATAACATTGATAAATAACACATGAGAGTTTAGTCTGCTTATATTTGTGTAAACTTGCAGGCTGTAGTCGTTGAATGTAAACCAATGAAAATGTCTCATCTATTTTAAAAGCAATAACACTGAATATAGTTGGTAACTCGGAAGACAGATATCACCAGTTTATTTAGTGTCATGATATACATCAGTACATGTAGCTAGAGTACAATCATTTGGACTTAATTACTTCACTTAATGAGTTCGCTGTGACAAATCTGGGTCAGATACCTACAAACAAACATATTGTTAATGCCTTATACTAATGTTACAAAGTAGAGCTACAATCAATTGATATTCTTCAGCTGATTGCGATGAATCCATAAAAATGGTTTTATTAACTGTTTATTTACAAATGAACAGGGAGTAATATTTTTGTAATAAGTATCATTAGTATATATTTAAGCAGGTTCTAAGTTTTTAAAGGATTATGATCAGAAATACAAGTAGCTGCAGAATAGAGACGTACCGCGTAACACATTAAACAAAAAGTCCTGTCAAACTTATTCATTTGTGATATTTACCATAATTATCTATGACAGAATTTGTCAGAAAAATGAGACAGTAAAATTTACTGATAATTGTAACTTAATCACCTGGTTGACAATAACTTCGCGGTCAAGATTCCATAACATAGCAAAAATACTAATAGCCCTTCCATCTCGCGCAGCTTCAAACACTTTTTTCTTTAGAATTTCTAATTCTGCCAGACTAATCTGTGTTGACATTTTGCTCAGAGGTCGGCATTAATTCTCCCGTATTGAAGTTAGACGCCGAATTGAAGTCACACTGAATAATGCATGAGGGGGCGTTTACATTCATGTGGGGAGGCGTGGTCTAACGTGTGCTGGTTCTGTAGCAATTACTTGTACCGCTTTAAAAGCCTATTTATAACATAGTCTGCTTCGCTTGCTGTATCAACCACTTAATCTTACGGGGAATATGATTCGCCGGTCATAGATTGCGCGAGTGTATTCGGTGCTTTATGAAAAATAGAAAACTGTTGAATTTATATTTTATCAGAGATGTTTGTTGTAATGCCAGGAATGTTTTGTATTCACTTTTGACTCACACGGTCAATTTTGATAACGCTGCTGACAGGCCCGGATTTACCGGGGGGGGGGGGCTTATGGGACCCAAGCCCCCCCAGACGACTCAAAAAAGGTTTTATTTTCAATAAATTTTTTCAACTCGAAACAGAAACAAATCAACAGTGACACTGTCTACTTGCTATGCCAAAACATCCTGTTTACTAATATTCTCAATTTTATGGCCCTGCAATGATATAATACAGTATATTCAATGGCACTACTAGCCGCAGCCAATTTTGACTCCACAATTTACACAACTTTAGTTTTCAATATGTCTTTCATGATGATGATTGAATGTGATGATTTTAAAAGATTAGGACTTTATTAAATTTGATATTAATGATGATGCTTGAATTGATGGTGATGTTAAGTGATTAGAACTTAAATGAACATGATTTTAATGATAATGATGATAAATGAGATTATGATAATATATTATTTGCTATTCCTGTTTATTATTTGATAATTTATTTATTTTAATTTAAAAGGATTATATATTTATGTATGATAAACAATTAAAACACTATACAGTATTATTTTTTTTTAGTTTTATAATTATTGTTAACTTTGTTGGAAGTTTTTAGATGTTTTTTTATGCCAAAAATGCACTTAAATAAGCCATTTTTACCACTTTTTAGAAAAAAAAATCTTGTGGTTTTTTTTCCCCAAACCCACCTAACAGAAGGGGGACACCCCCTTCCGTACCTTCCCCCAAGCCCCCCCAGTCAAAAAATTCTGGATCCGTCCCTACTAAAAAGTAGCATAGACCTTTGTATCCGGAACCTGAGATGCAAGATGCCCGGAGGTTAATGGCAGTGTTGACCTCAACTGTCTGCTCATTAAGAGCTGTGCAGGGGGCTTCACACATTGAAGGGGTGTATTGCGATATTCCAGGAGAACAAGATAAGGATCTTTCCCGGCCTGTTTTGATTTTGTGAACAGTGATTTTATTGTTTTGACGGTGACCTCAGCTAACCCATTTCCCGATGCATGACTTGGTGATGAGGTCATATGCTGGAAGTCGTACTGTTTTGCAAACTGTGCAAAACTTTCTGCACTGTAACAGGGGCCATTGTCTGAGAATAAAATTTCAGGAATACCATGTCTACCGAAAAAGCTTTTCAGTTTGTCAATGACAGAGCTTGACTGTGTGTTCTGAAGTGTACTTACTTCAAAGTATTTACTATAAGCGTCAACTAGAAGTATATAGTCCTTATTGTCCCAGTGAAATAAATCAGTAGCGCAAATTTGCCATGGTCTGTCGGGTACCTTGCTAGGTTGCAACCGCTCTTTTGCATTTGAGCCTTGATGTTCTAAGCAAATTGGGCATTCCAATGCTTTTGTCTTTATGTCTACTGTCATGCTGGGCCAAAATATTACTTGTCTTGCACGCTCTGTGTATTTCTCGACACCTAGGTGTGACTCATGAAGTATGTCGAGCATAAGAGGTCTGATTTCTTTGGGGATTAATATTCTAGTGCCTTTCAAGATAATCCCGTCAATTACCGTCAATACGTCTCTGTAATTCCAAAAATCAAGCAATTGTTTCGGGCAATTCGCCCGGTCATTTGGCCATCCGTCAAGGATAACTTTTGAAAGAAGTTGTAATTGAGTGTCAGAATTGGAAGCTGTCCTTACAAGTTCCATTTTTTATCACTAATTGGCAAATTTGTCATAACGCTATGAACTTGTGAATCCAGACCCTCTGCAATTTCCGGGTATGTGTCAGGGAGGTAATTGCGTGATAGGGTATCTGCTAATGGTATTTCTTTTCCTGGGACAAAGATCAAATCTATGTCATATTTCTGCAAATTAAACAGAATGCGCTGCAAACGGGGGGGGGGGGGGGGGGTGCAGAGTGCAAGCCTTTTTTCCATATGGCTTGAAGTGGTTTGTGGTCTGTCTGGCATGTAATATGTTTACCATAAACATACTGGTGGAATTTCGTACACGCAAAGAGAATTGCATATACACTTGTAATTCCTTTGTGATTTGTGCGTAATTGACCTCTGCTGGGGTTAAAGATTTTGAGGCAAAACACACTGGTTTCGCGTCTTGTAGAAGTATGGCTCCTAGCCCAAACTTTGAAGCATCTACTTGGAGTGTAATTGCTTTATTTGAATCAAAATAAGCAAGTACCTGACCAGGGCTTTGACAGATGATGCTTTTAACATCCTGAAAGGATTCTTCTTGGGGTCTATCCCAGCTAAATATGACGTCCTTAGACAGGAGCTGTCGTAAGAGTGCAGTGACTTCAGAGAGTTTAGGTGCAAACCTCTGTAAGTACGTAACCATGCCTAATATGGTCTGCAATTCTGCCTTAGAGGTGGGAGCAGCCATTTGCTCTACGGCCTTGACCTTCGCGGGGTCTATTTTAAGCCTTGGGATGTGATTAGGTGACCAAAGAATGGTATTTCTGTTTTACCTATCTCTGTCTTGTCTGACTTTAACCTAATGCCCATTTCGCGACATCTCTCCATAAGTCGGGAGAGATTTTCGTTATGTTCTGTCATGTCTTTTCCTGACACAATTATATCATCAACAATAGTCTGTACACCTGGGAGGTTCTCTAGACATTGTTCCATTTTTGCACTAAAGAGATCATTTGCATTGCGTAATCCGTATGGTAACCTAAGGAATCTGTACCTAGCAAAGCAGCTGTTAAATGTTGTCAAGTAAGATGACTTTTCCGTCAATTGTATAGACCAGTAACCACTACGAGCGTCAAGTTTTGAGTAAACTGTCGCATTTGTCAAATCTAGCAATATGCCATCCAATGTTTTATTTGGGTAGTGTGGTCTCTTGATAGCATTATTGAGATCCTTAGGGTCAAGACAAACCCTTAATGAACCGTTGGGTTTCTCAACCATGACCAGGCTGTTGACCCAGTCAGTGGGTGTTGTGACCTTGCATATAATGCCATCTTGTTCCATTCTGTCAAGTTCTGTCTTAAGCTTGTCTCATATAGCGACAGGGACTTTTCGTGGAGGATGTACAATTGGTGTCACATTGTCACGCAAGTGAATTTCGCATTCACCTGATAGCTTACCTACCACTGTACATACATCTATGTATTTATTGATAATTTCTGCTTTAGTAAGGCTTGGGCTGCAGTTGGTAGCGAAATTAACTTGATCAGATTCATTTTCATACATGTATGTAGACCTAGAATGGGACTTGAACCTGTTTCAGCCACATATAAATCTTCATTGAAGGTTTGACTCTTATGAGCACAGGGTAGATTAATGAAACCATCTACCTTTAAAGGTTGATAACCATATGCAGTCAAGCGTGTCTGCGTTGAACGCAATGTACCTGTATTACCTAATGACTTAAATATTGATCTAGGCAGGACGTTGACCTGTGCGCCTGTGTCAATTTTTATTTTTACTGACGTGTTACAAATTGTTAATTGCACAAATGCTTGATTTGTATTTTTATCATGATGTACTGTGTTAATGTAATAATTATTAGCATCAAAATGTGAGTCAAGATCAAGATCGGTAGTGTTATTTACCTCATTGACGTTCCTGCGAGTGTCCTGTTTCTTTTTCTTACATACTTTAGCAAAGTGATTCGGTTTTGAACAGTACAAACAAGTTTTTCCCTGTGCAGGGCACATATTGTCTCTGGAATGACTGGTTCCACAGTTGTTACACAATCTGACGTGTCCTCGTGGCGCGGAAGTGGTCACTGTCCATGGCCTGTCTGAACGAACCTGTTGTCGTGGAGATTGCATAGGTTGTCTCAGAGCGTTGATGGATTGGGTACGGCTGCTTATTTCCTTTAGCTGTGATTGGCTCACTTCATGCGTACGACAAATGTCCATGCACTTGTCGAGTGTCATGTTTGATCCCTCGTTGA
The DNA here is from genome assembly GCA_964023205.1 of Lutraria lutraria. Lineage (NCBI taxonomy): Eukaryota > Metazoa > Mollusca > Bivalvia > Venerida > Mactridae > Lutraria > Lutraria lutraria. The sequence continues at coordinate 23,630,401 of OZ026845.1, read as the reverse complement.
TCAGTTTTTCTCTGATATTGGCAGAATGAATGCCGAACACGATGTGGTCCCGGATCATTTCTTCCGTTATCACATCCGGATAACCACAGTCTTGTATTAAACATTTGAGTTCTGTTACGAAATCCTCAAATGATTTCCCGTCATTTTGCATTCGTGACATGAATTTATATCTGGAGTAAATGTGGTTTGCCTTTGGTGCACAATATGCCTCGAAGCCATTGTAATATGTTGAGAGCTGTCGTCGCGCTTCTTCGCCGACCGTCCAGGTGGTGAAAATCTGGCGTCCTTTCTCGCCGACCCAGAGCATAATTTAATGTAATTACATTTGGCTTCCTCAGACTTCTTTTCCAAGGGTCCACCGAACATGAATTGACAGTGTTCTTTAAATCGCTTGAAGGCACTTGGTAAGACCTTATAGCATTCCAGTCCATTTTTGGGTTAGTCTGTGAATCCATTGTTTTAAAATTTATCCCAGTTAAGTCCAAAAATAGTCTCACATTTACTGTATATCCAGATATTAATGCTGATTTAACTTTAATCCATTGTAGAACTTTACATCTGACACCATGTTTTATGATGGCATGGGTATATAACAAGAGAGATGTTGGTTCTAAGGTGTATTCAATAAGACTGGCTAACATAGCAATATCCAAGTGGTCAGTTACAGTGGGCGGTGCTTATCAGTTGTGGCATTACAGGTACTAAGCACTGATTGGTTAGCATGCATAGGATAATGAAACATATGTATGCACCTCTTTTTACTTTTATGTTGTTATAAGTATTATATTGCGTTATTCTTTGAAGATTAGATATATGTCCGTTGAAAAGATTTTTTATTATGCTATATTAAAGTTCGTTCTTTCGGCTGCATTGAACGGGAGGTTTGTAACTGGATGTCTACTTATAACAGTAAAATGTATCAAATTAAGACACATTCCCTTACTGGATGTTCGTTTGGTTTGTTTGTTTCATCTGGTTTTACGCCTTTTTCAACATTATTTCAGTCATATCGTGCGGGAAGTTATCCTAAACCAGCTCTTCTGGACTTCATTTAGGCCTTAACCAGTACTAACCACATTATATACGTAAGCTTCTGCCAAACTACCCCACATAATTTAGAGGTGGGCGACAATTTAACATAGGATGTAATATCTTCAGTCAAATTTGTCACGGACAGTGTAAGCCTTGCCCGGGATTAAAACTCACAACCTCTCGACCATCAGACAAACGTTCTAACCACTGAGCTAGCCGGGCGGGCTCTGTCAGTTTTAAACAGGAGAATATATTGAATTCAGTAGATGTGCATTTAAACAGTAACATACTCTAAATTTTAAGTCACCTACTTTCACTGGATATCCATTGAAAATATGTTAAATTAAGTCACCTACCCTTACTGGATATCCATTGAAAATATGTTAAATTAAGTCACCTACTTTCACTGGATATCCATTGAAAATATGTTAAATTAAGTCACCTACTTTCACTGGATATCCATTGAAAATATGTTAAAATAAGTCACCTACCTTCACTGGATGTCCAATTTTAAACAATCAAATATATATACATGTAATTATGTCACCTACCCCTACTGGATGTCCATTTTAAACAATAAAATATATTAAATCACTCGCATGAAATATAAACATACATGTATATATATATATATTTATTTAAACTTCATTAGGCCAAAAGACCCATGTGAATGATTACATACATTAAAATATATACACGCGACAATGACAAATGAAATCTTTTACAAATAAAGTACACAGTAATGAAAAAACAGTAACACTGGGGAAGTATCACGAGAGGCGGTTCGCATTGAAAACATGTGTATCTTTCGTAGTATAGTGACATTGTATTTTGCTGGAATATCATATTCCAAGCACGAAACATGGTGAGTAGAAACATTCAATACTGTTTAACAGTTGTATGTAGTTCACTTCGTATCATTTACGTATGAATTAAGCTCCTAAGTTAGGGATGTCCGTATAGACAGTCTTGTTTCGGTAGATTTTTCATTAAAATAATTTTCGTGAGTATTATTTCCTATACTTATTGGGTATGGTATACTTATTCAATCATTTTGTCTTCATTAGAAATGTTTTGTAGGTGCTAAACGAACGTCACTCTTCATGTGTACGTTGCTCATTGAAGTCAAAATCAAATTCAGGATACAGACCACGCGGTGTGTATGTACTGCCGGGCGACATTTGCCAGCATTTTAGAAGCGCAGTGGTACTGTGCATACTCCAGGATTTAGAGCGTTACGTTCATGAGGGAAGTAATGATAGAGGTGCAACTAAATATCGCCAAATAACTTAAAATGGAGGGCCATTACATTATCGACAACATCGACGACATGACAACGAACACAGAAACTGGAAAAATTAATCCCTACAAATAATGTAACAAGTGACAGACATTTCTAAATCGAACACACCAACTTAGTCTGTCCATTGTCAATTGTTCCTGAAACAAGCGGAATTGGGAAGTACAGAAGTTTCTAAACCAGATGATGCTGAATTGATGGAACAATTGAACACAACTATACTATGCTCAGACGCAGAGGACTTCGAAAAATTAGACGAAGTTACCGATGAAACAATAATAGAGACCGTAGTACAATTACAAAAGCTTCTTCCGTCCATCACATCTACTCTAAATGATTGTAGATGTCTTCAAGACTGGGTCATCTTTTTTCAAATAGGCGAGTTCGGTGCAAATCACGCTTGGATTGACGAGCACAGTACAACATTGCTATAGAGACTACATGTAGTTTGAATACTAATGAATAGGGCAATGGTGGTAACGAATCGGAGAAATGCAATCAAATATTTTAGACAACAGCAGATTTAAAAAATGTTCAAAATCGTAAATTATATAATTATGTGCCTAAATCATAATGCAGTTATTAAATGATGAGACCATCTGACAATTTTAACTGTTCTCTTCAGACCATCATACGTACATAGATAACTGTCAACTGCAAAATACTACTCAGTAATTAATATACACAATTGACTTCAGAGCGAAACATCCACACATTCTGTTAGTAACATATACATCAAAAAGAGACTTCAGTTGACACCATACACACTTGTCTAGTGAGAAATGCCTTGTTATATAAACGTATGTACATCCTATTCAATTTGATAAGTGGTGGGTGAGATGCTTAGTTATGTTCACAGACAAATGTCACATGATGCCAGTATCATTGTATAAATATTATACAAATGTGTTTCATCGTCACAATAATTTTGAGGAAAACTGCTTTTTACACAAAATAACGGACTAATATGGCATAGAGTGATGAATGATGACGCAATTATTGTACAGAAAACGCATTTTAGAACGGCAAATACAAAATTAATAAGAACAACTAACAAAACAACCCCCAAAAACTAAGAGTTCGTCCTCCTGACGGTCAAACTTATCATAATGGCATGTGGAGGTCAGAAAACCAGAGACTGTTCACATAAAATTTCGTTGCATACTGTACACATGCTATCGATGCGAACCGCCTCTCGTGATACTTCGTTGGCCACCAGTGAGTAAGGACATATTGATAAACATGCTTTATAAACAAAGATTGGTATCGATAACTGCATTATGAAAACTTTTCACTATATTAACTATATATACATGTATGTGGAATGATGAGCAAAATTATACATAAACAAAGATTATATTTTAAAAGTTGCTATTAAAGTAGTATGCGACCTTTCCCAGACGTCATGGGTCAAAAATCGAATTTTAAAAAATAAAACGAAAAAAATCGAAGAACATGCTATACTATCATTGTGCAAAATTTCAGAACAATCGGAGAAAATTCGATTTTTGATCAAGGATCGAATACTATCTTAATGATAAACCGTGTTTTAGGTTAGTGCAGGCTAACATTAATATGAAAGAAGTTGCAATGTCGTATTTTCTTTGTTTGATGATGATGTCCGAGTGCAGGGTAAAGTTATGTTGGTTGGCGATTGCACAAAACGCACGAGTTGGAAATGGTGATAGAAAAGGTTATAAAATTATAGTCTTATGAAATTATGAGGCCATGAAAAATTATGCAATAATTCTGAAGAATAAATGAATCCTTTCCGATAGCGTTTATGTCCTTTCATTCCTATCAGCCGAGTGCGTGCACTGACGGTTGTAAATTATCCACAATATGATTTTTTAAAATATATATTGTAATATACTACTTGGCCAAAATACTTTTTTTCTATGAAAAATGAAATGACATAAAAATGTTTTGAAAAAAATAATCAATTAAGAATATACGCGTCCTTTCCGAGCATATCAAGTCCTCAAAGTTCCGATCAGTCAAATGAGTGCACTTAATATAAGTATTCACAAAATGCTTTGAAATGCAGGTTTTTACACAATTTTGTCAAATACATTATTTTTCATTGAAAAACGAATTAAATGATAAAGAAATATTTTGAAAAAATGCATTAACTAAAAATTAACGAGCCCTTTCCGGTATCAAGTCGTACCTACAAAATTAATATAGTGCGACACATTAATAGGCATTAATCATTGTTCATTTGACTTTATTCTAACATTGCTTAGGTCCATCTAAAGAACTTTTTTATATCTTATAATATTTTTATCTTGAAAATAGTTTGTTTCCAGATGACCATGTTTTCCAGTTATAAATCTAAAACATTTTAATTTACACCAGCTCCGCTACTGTTCTGTATAATCACCTAAATAACCAGCTTAATTAATGATAAGACCGTAGCAAGAGTGCACTTTTTGACATACCTGTACCAAGGACTTATATATATACATATATAAGTCCTTATCTGTACTTATAACTTATATTTTCATCTATTTGCAATTGATCAACTTTAAAAAAGAATAGGGGAAAATTCAGCCTCATTAAAGCAGTAATTGTGCGAATCTGTACATGTATGTATAGCCTGCCAATACCACGTCATTGCAATTTCATGTACGTAAATGAATGTTCACATTGGCCTCATGCAGCGCCTACTGTTTCAAATATATTACAATCATTATATCAAACTGATATATATATAATTATATACTTATTACAAAAAATCTATAATTAAAAAAAAAAGAATTACGATTTATGTAGACATGAAGGGGTATAAAGAAATAGGATCATTCATTACAAGTACAATGTGCATTTAGCCAATAAATGTTTAATAACTCAGCAGTTCATCTACATCACTTTATAAACGGTACACAAGGGAAGCAATTTGTGTATATTTGTTGTGCTAGATTAGCTTCCCTTTATATGGTAAAATTCTATTTAGGATATTACACTAGAAAATACTAGAAAATCGTTAATTATATACATACACTTTTATATCATAAATATGTTGATCATTTACAGATGTAGATGTTGACAGATGTTTACAGTACAACCTCTCCAGAGAGGCCCTCTCTTGAGCATCCCCCTCCCTTCAATGACAGCATGATTTTCTCCACTATATATCAATTTAACCTTTCTAAAGCATCAGCCTCTCTACAACAACATAACCACCAAAGGGTGTTGCTTCGGAGAGATTATACTGAATCTAAATACATGTATTCACACAGTGGGTCGGAGCATGTGTTATCAAGATGCATGCCATGCTTACAGGTGGACATCCATAGGATGATAATCGATCATGATTGCATGTTACGAGTGCGCAAACGGCATACAACCCTAAAAAGCGTACGTGGGACCATTTTTAAAGTGGGATCTGTTACAACCGGAGCTTGTTATGTCAGTACACAGTAAAACGTCACTCGAATGACACATAAGCAATCGAACCGTGTATTTTTTGTGTCCCCCAGACAACAAGAGGAGTCAATGTTGTCAATATCCCAGGAAATGCCAATGCTCAGCGTTACATCAATTTTTGAAACAACTCACTGATATTATTCATGCAACATAACGTTAACGGACCTAGCATTTTTCAGCACGACAATGCAAGGTCTCACACGGCGCATATAACCACAAAATCCATTGTTCAGAATAACATTAACGTTCTTCCCGGGGCTTGGTCCGCTTTATCCCGGACATGAACCCCATAGAATACACAGAATAGGATGAATAATTGGATCGAAAGGCCTGGTCCAGTCTTCAAATTGAATGCTGTAATCAGTATGTTAGATCATGCTCTAACGTTTTACTCACATGGTGAAAAGCATATATCTCTTCATTGTGATAAATGTGGAGGTAAGTAAGCCATTTTGTTTACATAACAGTTTGATGGTGTTAGAATTATGTGATACAATTTGATTAATGTCCGACTTTCTTTGCTACCAGGGGACCATGAAATCACTCATTGACAAATGTTCATAAATCAGTATTTTTTACTACTTGAAGTACATAAACAGTATGAAGAAAATAGATGCAAAAATACAAGTATACACACAATCAAGTAACAGAACAGTTGAACTACATATTAATATTGTTATCATCATCATCAACATCGTAGTTCCGCTATTAAGACCGACTTCAAATTAAGACCACTTCATGGCGGTCCGAAGGGTTGTCTTAATAGAGGAACTTTACTGTAGTGTACTATATGGCAAATTGAAAATAAACATACTCAATGTACCTTTTTACATAGCACCATTCTTTCTAACCTCAAGCTTATAAAATAATAATACTGGTCTTTCTTTATCAATGTACAATGTAGTTTAACCTGTCATAACATGAAATATTTTAGGGCAAAATAAGAACAGATTTATGCTTGCATATCTGAAATGGAGAACTATTCAAGGGCTGCATGAAGGTATTGGTCTTCATATGCAAGTGCCCGGTCATACAAGGTTAGTGAAATAAACTTAAACATCACTTTCATGGCATACATGTCATGATCCATTTGCAAATTAAAATGTTACATCTGAATAAACGATGTTTTTCACCTAAAAATGACCATGGTTAAAAACTGTTGAAGAATGCACATGTATATAACTTTCTGTATCATTTCCTAAAATATTAATCAAAACTAAAATTGCTGTAAACTGTTGAACTTAAATAATTATACCATCGTCTTAGTGATACAAAATATGAATGGAATACATGACACATTTCATTCATTACAATCCTAATTTAATATCAGGTGCTGCATGTGTTGATGGTTGCTTTGGTTTCGTCAAGAAGTTGTATAGACGATCTGATGTGAACTCACTAAAAGAACTAGCTTCTGTAGTAAACCGAAGTGCACACAGCAATGTGGCGGTGACCTATCCCAATAATGACAATGAGCCAACGTGGGTGTGGAGAGATTGGAAGAGTTTCCTTTCATTAAAATTCAAACCGTTGAAAGGTATCCAAGGTAACAATACAGTTCATATTTAGCAATAAAACTTCGTATTGTAATGTTTGTCGTGTTAAATTAGTATTAATTTTAACAATAAATACGAGATCCATAAATATTGTTAGGAGATGACATTGTTTACGTACGCGTAAACAAGTCTGAAGAGTACGCGTATGGTGATATTTAGTGTGTTTAGAAGTATATCTTTTTAAAGTATTGAAATTATGATTCACATGTCGTTAAATAGTAATATGACTGTCAACAAGTACTATTCTTATTCTTATCAAATCAATGTCAGGTAACTTAACATATATGTATATATCAGGTTATCATCACTTCTACTTAACGAAGACTGAGCCTGGCTCTGTGTTGGTTAAAGCCTGTGTTTATGACACAGTCCTTGAGAGGAAAATGATCATGGCCACAGGAGCACAAGTTGACACTGCGACACGCCCAACGATTTGTCAGCCAGCAAAGATGTCAATTGAACGCCAGAGATATCTGTATAAGACTGTCAGACCGCTTGTGAGGACAGAATGCCAGGATGTCACATGTCCAAGGCCTGATGAACTTTTAAATATACATGTATGGATATTGTGTAAAATGATTTTCACCAAGTGATAAATCAAAATAATTGTCCATTGCTTTCTTCTTATGTTTTTTTTATACCAATAACTCTCAATATATCAACCCAGATGAAGCACAACTATGCAAATGTTCACCCTAACGCTTTGAACTTTAATTATGCATTCTGATATGTTTATATAATTTATTTTTGAACGGCTACATAAATTGTGGAAGTTTTATTATAGGTTAACACAACTGTAGTTCTACTTGTAGTTTGATAGATGTATGTTCTGCTTGGTGTAAATAGAATGTTTCAGAAATCTATGTCTGCCTAACATAAAATGATATTACATTATTTATTGATAATGTACAATAAGTTACAAATTTAAAGCATTTAAAACGAAAATATCCATTGAAAACGTTATTTTAGAAGAAGTACTCGTACGTTAGTCTGGACGTAACGTCAACGTCATGACGTTAAAAAAGTATGTTCAAATTCTGACGGTGCTTCGTTTGTTCTTAATATAAAAAGTAACTATTCGACGGAAATCAAAACAAAAATACGAAAATAAAGACAAAAGATTGAACTTTACTATCTGATGTAAAACACATTTTCGATAAAAATTGACCTAAGACACATTTTTTGCATGGCATGGCCCATATGTAAATTCAATGATGCGACGCATTCTGCAATGCATTCTAAAAAATTGAGGTCACACTGATTATTGATGATTTTAAAGTATGCAGTCAGTAATTTCTTGTTTCCAAATGCTGTGTGATCATTTTAAATTTTCAGAAATTTTCATTCAGATCCTTTTAAGCACCATTAGCATTTTGGATGTTAAAATTAAAGTAGGTCTTATTTTACTTAAAAAGATATCTTTCAGTGAAATTGACTGATTTTCATCCAATAAATTACAGAGATACAACGAAAACAATTATGACACTGAAGCTTCGAAGACAGAAGAAATACCCCCTAATATAAACTAATCAACAAAATATAAACTTTTGAATTCTATGTAATTATAAAGTTCTCACTTTGGGTCAGTATATATACATACATGTAGACGGTTATGTGTATCATGTGGTATGTTTCAATAAATTCGAACAAATCAGTTGATAATAGTCGGCTTGATGATCGAGTTTTCTAAAGACGAGCGTACCTTTACACAGTCAGTGTAAAACCCTATCCTTATACAAAAGGTAAATGTAAGAACCGGTTCTCAGACAAGACATTAGAATGAGATCCTACCTAAGACGAATAAAATCTGACATGAAAGGATTTGAGTACTGAGATATGCGAGCTAAGATTTGAGTGCTGATATATTTGAGTGCGGAGAGTTTAGAGTCAGGATTTGAGTACTGAGATTTGAGAGCTATAAGGTTTGAGTGCCGAGAGTTTAGAGCCAGGATCTGAGTGTGGAAAGTTTAGAGTCAGGAAATGAGTGCTAAACTTTGAGAGCTAGGATTTGAGTGCTGATATTTGAGAACCAGGTTTGAGTGCTGAGATCTGAGAGCTAAGATATGCATGAGTGCAGTGATTTGACAGCTAGGGCTTGAGTGCTGAGATTTGAGTGTGGAGAGTTTAGAGTCAGGATTTGAGTGCTGAGATTTGAGTGTGGAGAGTTTAGAGTCAGGATTTGAGTGCTGAGATTTGAGTGTGGAGAGTTTAGAGTCAGGATTTGAGTACTGAGATTTGAGTGTGGAGAGTTTAGAGTCAGGATTTGAGTACTGAGATTTGAGTGTGGAGAGTTTAGAGTCAGGATTTGAGTACTGAGATTTGAGAGCTAGGGTTTGAGTGCAGAGTGTTTAGATCTGGAGATTTGAATGTTCGAGATTCAAGCTGTTTGGATTTGTGAATGGTTATTTTACAATTCATACAGTTGAATGCTACTGCTTGTCTGTAAACACACACGCGCATTTACCGAATATAAACACGTATCACGTGACATTGATTTTGTACTATAATCGGTAATTTCATCTACTACATTGTACAAACATTTTTCTTAATTGTTCACTCTATAAGCGAGGAATAGCACGTTGAGAAAGTTTGTATCAGCAAGATCATAAACACACACACATGTCTCTGTCTGTGCCATATTTAGATTTCATTTCATCCGTCATAATTGCCTGAGGACGAAATATTTATTGAAAATTTGCGTTCGGGGTCTATTCTGAAGTTTAATGTCTTCACGGCCAACATAGTTCGAATTGGTTATAACTATATGGAAACGAAATCATACACGATTGAAGAGAAATTACGGTTTAGTTACTCTGCAAACTGGTTCCATTTGACTCTAAATTCAAACGATTTTTTATGAATCATATTTATAGATGAAGCTCGTGAACTGATTTCTGTACAGATTGACATACATCATATACCACAAGCTTTTACTATTCCTAGAAAGATTATCGAGACAAAAAACTTGAGACGGGTTATCCTTGAAATATTAAATGAACTATAGGGCCCGTATTTATAAAACATCTCAATTATGTTTTAAAACTTGGTAAAAAATAGCGATCTCAAATATAAGTGCTTCAGAACGGGCTTCAGAAACATTCTTAATTCAACAAGAAATGTCTTTAAAAAGACAGTCGCGAGGCCAAAGGTAAACTTTTTAGCATGGTTGAATTCTTCGAAACATTGGTGATGAATTACGAATAGACTTATCAATAACGTGCAATATATTTAGAATCTAGTTCCCTCTGTATATCTGTCCAGTTGGTGATTCGGTAAACAAAATAAATTTATGATAACGTTTTAGCTACTAGTATCTTCAAATAAGTCGATATTTAAGTTGTCTGAAAATAAAGCTAATATCATTTATGAATAACACTTAGATATTTCTCAAATTTAAGTACTAAATGATCAGTTTTACGGTATTTCAGTAAAAAATTAAGAAAATCTTAAATTAAGAAGTTTTATAAATACGGCCTCAGTATATTAACGTTAAATTCGGTTGTAATTCTGTAACACTTTTGCAACGGTCTTATCGTTAAATGGAACGAAAAACATTATGTTTGTTTCTGGTTAAGTACTCATTATAACTAAGGTTGATAGGTCGGTGCTTTGTTGCGCTATTAAAAGCGTGTAGAAAATGTGAGAAAATTGGTGTGCTGTTCCTCCAGCCCAATGAAAAAATCTAGGGTCGCGGGGAAAATTACGGTAGGTCGGGTTTATATAACCTGAAACAAACATTTTTTAGGCCTAATGCACCAGTCAAGTTCTCATGATATCACTTTCTATCACTATTCACTGATGTAAGTGAGGCATGTGTGAGTAATCATTGAGACATTTCAAAGTACTGACTGCAGTGCTGTCAAAGGCATATCGTATTGTTATTAATGTTGCCTGAGATGGATAGCAAGAATTTCCGATTCACGAAATGTTGGAGGGTTTAATTAACTAATTTGTAGATGCATTGTCGTTTCCATCCATTTCCGAACAATGGACGGTCCGACCCTTTTGTCAAGTCTGTAAAAATGACTTAAATTGCGGATGCGTAATTATTTGATTTTGTTGCAAGGTCAATAATTTATAAGTATCAGAGCACAGGTAACTGTATCATGAATAGATTATAAATGAATGAATAAAAAAAAAATACTGATTTAAAAAAATCACTATATTTATTAATATGTTAACATATTAATAAATAGTGTTTTTTTTATATTTTTTATATATATATAATCTATTCATGATACAGTTACCTATGTATCAGAGCTGGGTTATTTAAAGTTATATGGCTGTGAGTTTTTTTGTACATGTAATCTGTATAGGTAGGTAAGTAAGCATTGTATATTTGTTATTGTAGTTTAAACTCGGTTGTAAGTGCCCTAGGCTATGATAAATCCGTGTAACTTTAAACATACCACTACACGAAAAAAACCGGTTTATCCGAAACACGAGCTTCTGGGTGAGCGTTTAGGGATAAAGAAAGTTTCAGCCTCGACCAATCATATTTCTTAACAGCTGTTCAAGACAAGCTTGAGTGAATATGAAATCATTTTCGCGGGTAACCAGACCCCAGTAAAACACAAGGAATGGACATAAAGATACGCATTGACATTTTACATCTGGGTTTTGTTTTGTAAGGAAGTACGTGTTCCATATTTCAACAAACGTGGTATGTAATATTTATTTGTGACATGTATTTCGTTTTCCTAAAATATATTGAAAAGTAAACACAAAGAAATGCTCGTTTATTTGATTTGTATGTGTATTGTACTATTGATTAGGTTGTGAATAAGCTTGTAAAATCAGAGACAGTAATTATATTTCTCTGGTAAAATTCATATTCTAACCGTTCACGTATTATTAGGTTTATCTAATTATTTTTCCTTGGCAAAGACAACTTAAATTCCAATTCTTGTAAACTACATGTAATTGTGTGTTACCGTGATGGGGTCAATCAGTGTTATCTATGTCTCTGGGTCAGTTTAGTAGGGTAGATGCATATTGATTGTTCAGTTTATGGTTAAGAATGAGCATGTTCGATTAAAAACTATAACTAGAATATTAGTCGCGCTCCTAGCTTCTAGCGCAGATTTACTGCCATCTTAATATAGTTGTTTATCGAACTCGCTCATTCTTGTAATTACCGGAAGTGGGGCGCTGGTAATACATGTGACGTTAATGCGTCCTGAGGTTGGTTGTAATCATTGTCTTTGTTGGTTTATATATCGTTTTGTTATATTAGAATCTCAATCAATGTAATTATCGGCTTGCTTTTTGTTTGTAGTCTTATTTTATTGATTCGTACCTTGTCTGTTTCGGTCTTATCCATTTCATACTAATCTGTCTCGTATTTACAGAAAGTGTCATTGTAACCTTCCACTTAACGTTACATTTATCTCTTTACAGTTACTTTATATCATCACTGAATTGGTAGAACGTACTTGTTTGTTGGTGTTTGGATTCCATAGATCTTTGTAAGTATGCACATGTATGTTAATTATTATTACCATGTTGAACATCTTTTAATAGTTTTATAATGTATACATAGTTCCCACATCTACCATATTTACCTCCTTTGGTGGTCATCTTTTTGAGCAAATTCAACAGACATTGGACATTGATAGAAGATATTTATATTTTTGTTTGATATTCTAAATATAGGACATTCATATGTGACAACTACATTTTCTTAAACCTGATGTGTTATGACATTGATAACTTCATGATTAAGTTAACTTTTATCAAATGAGTTGTTTATTAGCCAATTTTCAGATTATTTTTATGAAGCGCATTAGAAATTTGCCAAGCAAGATGGCCGTCAAGGGTGGTAGATATTGTAGATGTGGGATCTATGTATTCTATTCTTTTCTATTGGAACTTTTTTCTGATCTATTGAATTCATTATATATGATAGGTCATGTTATTTTGTAATAACAGGAGCAATTATAATGCAAATCATAATTTTACCCTCTTGAATCGAATGTCACCATGCCCTTGCCCGGCTTATGGCCGACATATTTGTTGACCATGTGCTTGACCTTGTCCCCTCATACCATTGTATAGGTTTCGGTCAGTTATTTAATATTTAGTAGCTATTTGTTTATTGATTATCTTATTAATGAGTACATTAGTTGTCTCCCTTTTTTATATTGATTGTTATATTTATGATAATGAAAATTTAAAATATGGAAACCCTCAATGACATATTGAAGTTATTGTTGGACATTGTAGTTTAAATTAATTTTGATATTATGATACATTATATTTTGGCAACTGGAATTAGCATTAGTTCAGGTGAGAATTATGGATACTTGTAAATCATCAAATATTACTTTTCTGATGCAGAAATGTACATTTAATCATTAGCTATTGATAAAAACTCATTTCATTTAACTTATGTACTTTCAGTAATTGTTGAACAATACCACTTCTTTAGGATGCATAGCTAAAATGTCAGACGGCCATTTTGTCACTTAATACCTTAATGTTTCATACAATAATTTGAAAAGTGTTTTGCTGTAATGTGGCTTGCAATGGACTTGTAGCTTACCCAGGCATGCATGCATATACTTGGCGGGACATGTCAATTCAAAGAATTTGCTTATTTTTACTTTGTTCATGAATGCATACACATGTTCCTTTATATTTTAACTTGTAATATTACAGAAGTAGCTACATTGAAGTCAGACAGTTTCAACGATTGCCCATGAACTTGGTTACATCATTGTGGAGCAATGAAGATCATACTATTACTACATAAAGGGATAATCAGAAGATGTTTATCAAGAACAAGGGGGAGGTAAGATTTTTTTTTTGTCTATCCTGCCTTTCATCCATTCTCCTAATGTTTCCCAAACCTATTTTAAGGTTTGACTCACTTAGTTTTTTCTCTTTTATTTTGTGCTTTTCCATTATTTTCAGTTCTTTTTCATTCACTTTAAATCTTTTAACTGATTTTTTTCTCACTTTCTTTAAGGTTTTCTTTCCTGTTTAAGGTTTTTCTCACTCATTTTAGGTTCCATTCACTTACTATTAGTTTTTTGTCTGTTTTATTTTTGTCTATCCTGCCTTTCATTTAATTTCCTAATGTTTCCCAAACCTACTTTAAGGTTTCACTCACTTAGTTTTTTCTCTTTTATTTTGTGTTTTTCCATTATTTTCAGTTCTTTTTCATTCACTTTAAATCTTTTTACTGATTTTTTTCTCACTTTCTTTAAGGTTTTCATCACTCATTTAAAGTTTCCATTCACATACCTTGAGTTTTTAGTCATTTTTCATGGACTCTATCCTAACCAGTAATAACTTATCGTCCTGCAAGGATTTGACAACTTCCTCACATACAGTACAAATGTATATACAAATGTAGTAGAATTAACATTTTGAGGTTTTTCTCGCTTACATAGAGATTTCATTCAGTTACTGTAAGTTGTTTTTCACTGACTTAAAGTGTTTTTTTTCAGTTAAAGTTTGGCATTGAAACAGTACTTAGCAATTGTACGATGATTTTGTAGTGCCCACTGATCTGACCTACTATATCTAAGCACTGTTTGTGAATGCCATTCTGAAAAGCACCAGTCTCCTTTCTTCATTAGACAGTAGGCAGTTGCTTTAAATGGGAGATTGGATTGGGAGTCTACTACTGGTTCTCCCAGGAAAGATAGTTAGGTGAACTGTTTGCCTCATGTCACTCTTGACTGTTGAAATGGGGCGTTAAACTCAATATATAAACAAACAAACAAAATCATCTCATCTTTTGTCTAATTCTCATTAATGTTTCCCAACTTAAGTTTTCACTCACTTAAAGTTTTCTCTCTCTTTTATTTAGTGTTTTACCATTATTTTCAGGTCTTTTTCACTCACTTAAAGTTTTCTCTCTCTTTTATTTAGTGTTTTTACCATTATTTTCAGGTTTAGTTCATTCACTTCAAGTTTTTCTTTCCTGTTTAAGGTTTTTCTCACTCATTTTAGGTTCCATTCACTTACTATTAGTTTTTTGTCTGTTTTATATTTGTCTATCCTGCCTTTCATTTAATTTCTTAATGTTTCCCAAACCTACTTTAAGGTTTCACTCACTTAGTTTTTTCTCTTTTATTTTGTGTCTTTCCATTATTTTCAGTTCTTTTTCATTCACTTTAAATCTTTTTACTGATTTTTTTCTCACTTTCTTTAAGGTTTTCATCACTCATTTAAAGTTTCCATTCACATACCTTGAGTTTTTAGTCATATTTCATGGACTCTATCCTAACCAGTAATAACTTATCGTCCTGCAAGGATTTGACAACTTCCTCACATACAGTATATACAAATGTAGTAGAATTAACATTTTGAGGTTTTTCTCGCTTACATAGAGATTTCATTCAGTTACTGTAAGTTGTTTTTCACTGACTTAAAGTGTGTTTTTTCAGTTAAAGTTTGGCATTGAAACAGTACTTAGCAATTGTACGATGATTTTGTAGTGCCCACTGATCTGACCTACTATATCTAAGCACTGTTTGTGAATGTCATTCTGAAAAGCACCAGTCTCCTTTCTTCATTAGAAAGTAGGCAGTTGCTTTAAATGGGAGATTGGATTGGGAGTCTACTACTGGTTCTCCCAGGAAAGATAGTTAGGTGAACTGTTTGCCTCATGTCACTCTTGACTGTTGAAATGGGGCGTTAAACTCAATATATAAACAAACAAACAAAATCATCTCATCTTTTGTCTAATTCTCATTAATGTTTCCCAACTTAAGTTTTCACTCACTTAAAGTTTTCTCTCTCTTTTATTTAGTGTTTTACCATTATTTTCAGGTCTTTTTCACTCACTTAAAGTTTTCTCTCTCTTTTATTTAGTGTTTTTACCATTATTTTCAGGTTTAGTTCATTCACTTCAAGTTTTTCTTTCCTGTTTAAGGTTTTTCTCACTCATTTTAGGTTCCATTCACTTACTATTAGTTTTTTGTCTGTTTTATATTTGTCTATCCTGCCTTTCATTTAATTTCTTAATGTTTCCCAAACCTACTTTAAGGTTTCACTCACTTAGTTTTTTCTCTTTTATTTTGTGTCTTTCCATTATTTTCAGTTCTTTTTCATTCACTTTAAATCTTTTTACTGATTTTTTTCTCACTTTCTTTAAGGTTTTCATCACTCATTTAAAGTTTCCATTCACATACCTTGAGTTTTTAGTCATATTTCATGGACTCTATCCTAACCAGTAATAACTTATCGTCCTGCAAGGATTTGACAACTTCCTCACATACAGTATATACAAATGTAGTAGAATTAACATTTTGAGGTTTTTCTCGCTTACATAGAGATTTCATTCAGTTACTGTAAGTTGTTTTTCACTGACTTAAAGTGTTTTTTTTCAGTTAAAGTTTGGCATTGAAACAGTACTTAGCAATTGTACGATGATTTTGTAGTGCCCACTGATCTGACCTACTATATCTAAGCACTGTTTGTGAATGTCATTCTGAAAAGCACCAGTCTCCTTTCTTCATTAGAAAGTAGGCAGTTGCTTTAAATGGGAGATTGGATTGGGAGTCTACTACTGGTTCTCCCAGGAAAGATAGTTAGGTGAACTGTTTGCCTCATGTCACTCTTGACTGTTGAAATGGGGCGTTAAACTCAATATATAAACAAACAAACAAAATCATCTCATCTTTTGTCTAATTCTCATTAATGTTTCCCAACTTAAGTTTTCACTCACTTAAAGTTTTCTCTCTCTTTTATTTAGTGTTTTACCATTATTTTCAGGTCTTTTTCACTCACTTAAAGTTTTCTCTCTCTTTTATTTAGTGTTTTTACCATTATTTTCAGGTTTAGTTCATTCACTTCAAGTTTTTCTTTCCTGTTTAAGGTTTTTCTCACTCATTTTAGGTTCCATTCACTTACTATTAGTTTTTTGTCTGTTTTATATTTGTCTATCCTGCCTTTCATTTAATTTCTTAATGTTTCCCAAACCTACTTTAAGGTTTCACTCACTTAGTTTTTTCTCTTTTATTTTGTGTCTTTCCATTATTTTCAGTTCTTTTTCATTCACTTTAAATCTTTTTACTGATTTTTTTCTCACTTTCTTTAAGGTTTTCATCACTCATTTAAAGTTTCCATTCACATACCTTGAGTTTTTAGTCATATTTCATGGACTCTATCCTAACCAGTAATAACTTATCGTCCTGCAAGGATTTGACAACTTCCTCACATACAGTATATACAAATGTAGTAGAATTAACATTTTGAGGTTTTTCTCGCTTACATAGAGATTTCATTCAGTTACTGTAAGTTGTTTTTCACTGACTTAAAGTGTTTTTTTTCAGTTAAAGTTTGGCATTGAAACAGTACTTAGCAATTGTACGATGATTTTGTAGTGCCCACTGATCTGACCTACTATATCTAAGCACTGTTTGTGAATGTCATTCTGAAAAGCACCAGTCTCCTTTCTTCATTAGAAAGTAGGCAGTTGCTTTAAATGGGAGATTGGATTGGGAGTCTACTACTGGTTCTCCCAGGAAAGATAGTTAGGTGAACTGTTTGCCTCATGTCACTCTTGACTGTTGAAATGGGGCGTTAAACTCAATATATAAACAAACAAACAAAATCATCTCATCTTTTGTCTAATTCTCATTAATGTTTCCCAACTTAAGTTTTCACTCACTTAAAGTTTTCTCTCTCTTTTATTTAGTGTTTTACCATTATTTTCAGGTCTTTTTCACTCACTTAAAGTTTTCTCTCTCTTTTATTTAGTGTTTTTACCATTATTTTCAGGTTTAGTTCATTCACTTCAAGTTTTTCTTTCCTGTTTAAGGTTTTTCTCACTCATTTTAGGTTCCATTCACTTACTATTAGTTTTTTGTCTGTTTTATATTTGTCTATCCTGCCTTTCATTTAATTTCTTAATGTTTCCCAAACCTACTTTAAGGTTTCACTCACTTAGTTTTTTCTCTTTTATTTTGTGTCTTTCCATTATTTTCAGTTCTTTTTCATTCACTTTAAATCTTTTTACTGATTTTTTTCTCACTTTCTTTAAGGTTTTCATCACTCATTTAAAGTTTCCATTCACATACCTTGAGTTTTTAGTCATATTTCATGGACTCTATCCTAACCAGTAATAACTTATCGTCCTGCAAGGATTTGACAACTTCCTCACATACAGTATATACAAATGTAGTAGAATTAACATTTTGAGGTTTTTCTCGCTTACATAGAGATTTCATTCAGTTACTGTAAGTTGTTTTTCACTGACTTAAAGTGTTTTTTTTCAGTTAAAGTTTGGCATTGAAACAGTACTTAGCAATTGTACGATGATTTTGTAGTGCCCACTGATCTGACCTACTATATCTAAGCACTGTTTGTGAATGTCATTCTGAAAAGCACCAGTCTCCTTTCTTCATTAGAAAGTAGGCAGTTGCTTTAAATGGGAGATTGGATTGGGAGTCTACTACTGGTTCTCCCAGGAAAGATAGTTAGGTGAACTGTTTGCCTCATGTCACTCTTGACTGTTGAAATGGGGCGTTAAACTCAATATATAAACAAACAAACAAAATCATCTCATCTTTTGTCTAATTCTCATTAATGTTTCCCAACTTAAGTTTTCACTCACTTAAAGTTTTCTCTCTCTTTTATTTAGTGTTTTACCATTATTTTCAGGTCTTTTTCACTCACTTAAAGTTTTCTCTCTCTTTTATTTAGTGTTTTTACCATTATTTTCAGGTTTAGTTCATTCACTTCAAGTTTTTCTTTCCTGTTTAAGGTTTTTCTCACTCATTTTAGGTTCCATTCACTTACTATTAGTTTTTTGTCTGTTTTATATTTGTCTATCCTGCCTTTCATTTAATTTCTTAATGTTTCCCAAACCTACTTTAAGGTTTCACTCACTTAGTTTTTTCTCTTTTATTTTGTGTCTTTCCATTATTTTCAGTTCTTTTTCATTCACTTTAAATCTTTTTACTGATTTTTTTCTCACTTTCTTTAAGGTTTTCATCACTCATTTAAAGTTTCCATTCACATACCTTGAGTTTTTAGTCATATTTCATGGACTCTATCCTAACCAGTAATAACTTATCGTCCTGCAAGGATTTGACAACTTCCTCACATACAGTATATACAAATGTAGTAGAATTAACATTTTGAGGTTTTTCTCGCTTACATAGAGATTTCATTCAGTTACTGTAAGTTGTTTTTCACTGACTTAAAGTGTTTTTTTTCAGTTAAAGTTTGGCATTGAAACAGTACTTAGCAATTGTACGATGATTTTGTAGTGCCCACTGATCTGACCTACTATATCTAAGCACTGTTTGTGAATGCCATTCTGAAAAGCACCAGTCTCCTTTC
Source organism: Lutraria lutraria (assembly GCA_964023205.1). Taxonomy (NCBI): domain Eukaryota; kingdom Metazoa; phylum Mollusca; class Bivalvia; order Venerida; family Mactridae; genus Lutraria; species Lutraria lutraria. Next base: position 23,610,781 of record OZ026845.1, on the reverse strand, counting down.
TTCATTAGACAGTAGGCAGTTGCTTTAAATGGGAGATTGGATTGGGAGTCTACTACTGGTTCTCCCAGGAAAGATAGTTAGGTGAACTGTTTGCCTCATGTCACTCTTGACTGTTGAAATGGGGCGTTAAACTCAATATATAAACAAACAAACAAAATCATCTCATCTTTTGTCTAATTCTCATTAATGTTTCCCAACTTAAGTTTTCACTCACTTAAAGTTTTCTCTCTCTTTTATTTAGTGTTTTACCATTATTTTCAGGTCTTTTTCACTCACTTAAAGTTTTCTCTCTCTTTTATTTAGTGTTTTTACCATTATTTTCAGGTTTAGTTCATTCACTTCAAGTTTTTCTTTCCTGTTTAAGGTTTTTCTCACTCATTTTAGGTTCCATTCACTTACTATTAGTTTTTTGTCTGTTTTATATTTGTCTATCCTGCCTTTCATTTAATTTCTTAATGTTTCCCAAACCTACTTTAAGGTTTCACTCACTTAGTTTTTTCTCTTTTATTTTGTGTCTTTCCATTATTTTCAGTTCTTTTTCATTCACTTTAAATCTTTTTACTGATTTTTTTCTCACTTTCTTTAAGGTTTTCATCACTCATTTAAAGTTTCCATTCACATACCTTGAGTTTTTAGTCATATTTCATGGACTCTATCCTAACCAGTAATAACTTATCGTCCTGCAAGGATTTGACAACTTCCTCACATACAGTATATACAAATGTAGTAGAATTAACATTTTGAGGTTTTTCTCGCTTACATAGAGATTTCATTCAGTTACTGTAAGTTGTTTTTCACTGACTTAAAGTGTTTTTTTTCAGTTAAAGTTTGGCATTGAAACAGTACTTAGCAATTGTACGATGATTTTGTAGTGCCCACTGATCTGACCTACTATATCTAAGCACTGTTTGTGAATGTCATTCTGAAAAGCACCAGTCTCCTTTCTTCATTAGAAAGTAGGCAGTTGCTTTAAATGGGAGATTGGATTGGGAGTCTACTACTGGTTCTCCCAGGAAAGATAGTTAGGTGAACTGTTTGCCTCATGTCACTCTTGACTGTTGAAATGGGGCGTTAAACTCAATATATAAACAAACAAACAAAATCATCTCATCTTTTGTCTAATTCTCATTAATGTTTCCCAACTTAAGTTTTCACTCACTTAAAGTTTTCTCTCTCTTTTATTTAGTGTTTTACCATTATTTTCAGGTCTTTTTCACTCACTTAAAGTTTTCTCTCTCTTTTATTTAGTGTTTTTACCATTATTTTCAGGTTTAGTTCATTCACTTCAAGTTTTTCTTTCCTGTTTAAGGTTTTTCTCACTCATTTTAGGTTCCATTCACTTACTATTAGTTTTTTGTCTGTTTTATATTTGTCTATCCTGCCTTTCATTTAATTTCTTAATGTTTCCCAAACCTACTTTAAGGTTTCACTCACTTAGTTTTTTCTCTTTTATTTTGTGTCTTTCCATTATTTTCAGTTCTTTTTCATTCACTTTAAATCTTTTTACTGATTTTTTTCTCACTTTCTTTAAGGTTTTCATCACTCATTTAAAGTTTCCATTCACATACCTTGAGTTTTTAGTCATATTTCATGGACTCTATCCTAACCAGTAATAACTTATCGTCCTGCAAGGATTTGACAACTTCCTCACATACAGTATATACAAATGTAGTAGAATTAACATTTTGAGGTTTTTCTCGCTTACATAGAGATTTCATTCAGTTACTGTAAGTTGTTTTTCACTGACTTAAAGTGTTTTTTTTCAGTTAAAGTTTGGCATTGAAACAGTACTTAGCAATTGTACGATGATTTTGTAGTGCCCACTGATCTGACCTACTATATCTAAGCACTGTTTGTGAATGTCATTCTGAAAAGCACCAGTCTCCTTTCTTCATTAGAAAGTAGGCAGTTGCTTTAAATGGGAGATTGGATTGGGAGTCTACTACTGGTTCTCCCAGGAAAGATAGTTAAGTGAACTGATTGCCTCATGTCACTCTTGACTGTTGAAATGGGGCGTTAAACTCAATATATAAACAAACAAACAAAATCATCTCATCTTTTGTCTAATTCTCATTAATGTTTCCCAACTTAAGTTTTCACTCACTTAAAGTTTTCTCTCTCTTTTATTTAGTGTTTTACCATTATTTTCAGGTCTTTTTCACTCACTTAAAGTTTTCTCTCTCTTTTATTTAGTGTTTTTACCATTATTTTCAGGTTTAGTTCATTCACTTCAAGTTTTTCTTTCCTGTTTAAGGTTTTTCTCACTCATTTTAGGTTCCATTCACTTACTATTAGTTTTTTGTCTGTTTTATATTTGTCTATCCTGCCTTTCATTTAATTTCTTAATGTTTCCCAAACCTACTTTAAGGTTTCACTCACTTAGTTTTTTCTCTTTTATTTTGTGTCTTTCCATTATTTTCAGTTCTTTTTCATTCACTTTAAATCTTTTTACTGATTTTTTTCTCACTTTCTTTAAGGTTTTCATCACTCATTTAAAGTTTCCATTCACATACCTTGAGTTTTTAGTCATATTTCATGGACTCTATCCTAACCAGTAATAACTTATCGTCCTGCAAGGATTTGACAACTTCCTCACATACAGTATATACAAATGTAGTAGAATTAACATTTTGAGGTTTTTCTCGCTTACATAAAGATTTCATTCAGTTACTGTAAGTTGTTTTTCACTGACTTAAAGTGTTTTTTTTCAGTTAAAGTTTGGCATTGAAACAGTACTTAGCAATTGTACGATGATTTTGTAGTGCCCACTGATCTGACCTACTATATCTAAGCACTGTTTGTGAATGTCATTCTGAAAAGCACCAGTCTCCTTTCTTCATTAGAAAGTAGGCAGTTGCTTTAAATGGGAGATTGGATTGGGAGTCTACTACTGGTTCTCCCAGGAAAGATAGTTAAGTGAACTGATTGCCTCATGTCACTCTTGACTGTTGAAATGGGGCGTTAAACTCAATATATAAACAAACAAACAAAATCATCTCATCTTTTGTCTAATTCTCATTAATGTTTCCCAACTTAAGTTTTCACTCACTTAAAGTTTTCTCTCTCTTTTATTTAGTGTTTTACCATTATTTTCAGGTCTTTTTCACTCACTTAAAGTTTTCTCTCTCTTTTATTTAGTGTTTTTACCATTATTTTCAGGTTTAGTTCATTCACTTCAAGTTTTTCTTTCCTGTTTAAGGTTTTTCTCACTCATTTTAGGTTCCATTCACTTACTATTAGTTTTTTGTCTGTTTTATATTTGTCTATCCTGCCTTTCATTTAATTTCTTAATGTTTCCCAAACCTACTTTAAGGTTTCACTCACTTAGTTTTTTCTCTTTTATTTTGTGTCTTTCCATTATTTTCAGTTCTTTTTCATTCACTTTAAATCTTTTTACTGATTTTTTTCTCACTTTCTTTAAGGTTTTCATCACTCATTTAAAGTTTCCATTCACATACCTTGAGTTTTTAGTCATATTTCATGGACTCTATCCTAACCAGTAATAACTTATCGTCCTGCAAGGATTTGACAACTTCCTCACATACAGTATATACAAATGTAGTAGAATTAACATTTTGAGGTTTTTCTCGCTTACATAAAGATTTCATTCAGTTACTGTAAGTTGTTTTTCACTGACTTAAAGTGTTTTTTTTCAGTTAAAGTTTGGCATTGAAACAGTACTTAGCAATTGTACGATGATTTTGTAGTGCCCACTGATCTGACCTACTATATCTAAGCACTGTTTGTGAATGTCATTCTGAAAAGCACCAGTCTCCTTTCTTCATTAGAAAGTAGGCAGTTGCTTTAAATGGGAGATTGGATTGGGAGTCTACTACTGGTTCTCCCAGGAAAGATAGTTAGGTGAACTGTTTGCCTCATGTCACTCTTGACTGTTGAAATGGGCCGTTAAACTCAATATATAAACAAACAAACAAAATCATCTCATCTTTTGTCTAATTCTCATTAATGTTTCCCAAACTTACTTTAAAGTTTCCTTTCACATACCTTGAGTTTTTAGTCATTTTTCATGGACTCTATCCTAACCAGTAATAACTTATCATCCTGCAAGGCTTTGACAACTTCCTCACATACAATATATAGTAAAATTAACATTTTAAGGTTTTTCTTGCTTACATAGAGATTTCATTCAGTTACTGTAAGTCGTTTTTCACTGACTTAAAGTGTGTTTTTTCAGTTAAAGTTTGGCATTGAAACAGTACTTAGCAATTGTACGATGATTTTGTAGTGCCCACTGATCTGACCTACTATATCTAAGCACTGTTTGTGAATGTCATTCTGAAAAGCACCAGTCTCCTTTCTTCATTAGAAAGTAGGCAGTTGCTTTAAATGGGAGATTGGATTGGGAGTCTACTACTGGTTCTCCCAGGAAAGATAGTTAGGTGAACTGTTTGCCTTATGTCACTCTTGACTGTTGAAATGGGGCGTTAAACTCGATATATAAACAAACAAACAAAATCATCTCATCTTCTGTCTAATTCTCATTAATGTTTCCCAAACTTACTTTAAGTTTTCTCATCAAAGGAGTTGGCAACTTCCTCACACATGGAGGAAAATGGATATTTTAAGGTTTCTCACACTCACTTAGAGGTTCCATTCACTTCCTAAATTTTTTTATCAGAATTCGTTCAGTTCCTCAAGTCAGGTATCTAGGTTATGTGTGTCTGTATTTATTGCAGATGAATTAAACTGATGTAAAGAATGGTACATTTTAGGTACGGGAAAATTTGTTACATGTGATATTAAGTTCTTACTTTTTCTTTGATAGGACCTCAGTTTCTCTGGTTGGTAATGCAGTGCAATGAGCCATCATCAAAATGGAACTTTATTTAATGAGTAGCATGTCCATAAGGTGAGTATCATAATCAGTTTACAAAAAGTACATTGTTATGTGAACTATTTATCAAATGTATAAAAGATATTTTGGAAATGACTTACACAAAAAACAAACGAAAAGCCTCAGGAAGTACATACAGCACAACCTCTCCAGAGCGGCCCTCTCTTAAACAACAACCTCCCTTTAACAAGAATATGAATTTTCCCGCTGCATGATTTAACTAGTAATTTAACTGCTGTAGAACAACAATCTCTCAACAACAATATAATTTTGCTAGTCCCATAGTGTGTTTCTTTGGAGTGGTTACACTGTTTGTAATATAAAGCATATAATTGATGGAAGCTTGTTTATTGCTTTTGATTTAATTTTGTGGCACATTTTATGAATTTCATGGAAGCTAGATGATATAGACCTAGATAATAAAGAAGTCATACATTTAAAGATTCCTGAATGTCTAAATATACAGGTGTCACTGATTAGAAGGCTGCACTTAAGTCCATCTGATGTTTTATGTTTTGTTAATATTCAAATCAGCTATGTTGATTGTAAATATGGGAGTCCACAAAGAACAGATCAGTTTATTTTATTAAATGTTTATTTTCTGTGTTCTATCACTGTACATGTTATATTTACTGGTCAGTAGAGCATGCCGATACAACAAATGTATTTTTATGTTTGAAACACTTATTGATGTTTCAGTGGACAGCATGCTTAATTAAATTTAAGTTTAATATCTTTCTAGTTAGATTGACAAATTTTATTCTTAGATATACATGACTGTGTCAAACTGGCTAATATAATTGCTATATTAAAATTAATGAATGCTTTCGTTTAAAATACTAGGTTGTTTTTTCATAAAATATATACTGTAATTTATATCTTTTTTTATCACACTTGAAGGTGAATGTTATCTGGTTTGGGCCATATTAACTTGAAGTCATTTAGTGACTTTATTTTTATGTTTCAATTGATTATATGTAATGTATGTTTCAGGATGTTGAAAGGCAAATCTAGCCAACTTGAACCAAGAAGTATCCACATCAGCTGCCCAGTTAGCCCAGTGGTTAGTGTTGGCCTACTGGTCAAGAGGTTCTGAATTTGAACTCGGTTCGTGACAAATCTGACCGATGATATTACATACAAATGATCCTATGTTAATTGTCCTCCACCCCTGAATTTGGTGGGGTAGCTTGGCAATAGCTTGTGGATAGAATGTGGTTAGTACTGGTTAAGACCTAAAATGAAGTCCAGAAAAGCTGGTTAGGATAGCTGCCCATCTCAATATTAATGGAAGTGTTGAAAATGGCGTTAAATCTGATGTAATGAAAATCGACTTTGGTGTATTGAAAGTAAAACATTCATGTTATTGAAATGAATTCATTTTAGTGATAATTAATCCCATCACCAACAGAACATTGGGTTTGGACGCATCTATAAAGTGTTACAGACATATTTATTCTTTCCAATTGTAGGTTCATTGACTGAATTGTGTGTTCATTTCAAGGTTTTTATTTCTTTGTGTAGTAAAATCAAAAGATCATACTGTGAAGCAGAACAGAACAGATACTTTATTACATGACTTGAGCAATAGCTCATCATTTACTTATAGAAATGTATATGGAAAATTAGCATACCACTTTTAACAGACTAGCCTGTCTTAGTATTACAGAATTACAGTCTACTTTTTCAGCATGACCCTTGTAAGCTTAATTACATTCTCATGTAAGTTGCTTGATGTTGTTATTTAAGATGTTAAATAGTTGAGTTGTTTTAAAAGCATGAAATTCTCTGTTCTCATTTTTTTATATGATTAAATTAATTGAAATATGTTCATGTATTTATTTTTTATGTTTATCTATTTATTAAAGTTTATAGATGATTGTATGTGTTTGTATTTTGTATACCTGAATTCTAAGGGAAACATATTGGATATGCTCCAGATAAATTAAATCACTTAAAAGTTTCAGATTTTAATTTATATTTTAAAATGAAAGTAGTGCTTGAACTCAATTATATAAAAATGCACTTATTATCATTGTATCTTTGCCATATTCATTTCATTATCTTGGTTGGGTAATAATATGATTTGTCTGAGCTTATCCAAATTGTTTCTTCATGATACTGTAAGTTTAAAACAATGAGTAAATCTTCCTTACATCATAGTACAAATTTACCAGGTTTAGGTTCAAAACATTAACACTAAAATGTATTGGAAACACTACTCATATTCTTGATCAAACATATACAAAATCTACATTTATATTGGATGATAGTCTCTATGGCTGGATTGAAAAGATCTGGTCCGAATGTTATAAAACTTGAGAATTATCATAATATCATCATTGCTTGGGCATAAGAAATTAAAATTGTAATTTGAGCTTAGAGATTGATCTGAAGTCTTATAACCTAGCTGGAGCCCAGTGTGGGCTCAGTTTCACAATGTTAAACTATAAAAGCAATTATGAATATACAAGAACATTTATTTATTCTGTGACTCACTGCCTGATACAAACAAAGACTTACACCATATGATTTTACACCAATTTCTCATAAGGTGGTCACAAATTCTGGAATTTAGTGAAAATCATTGAAGGGAAAATTAAGGATAATTCTGATTTTTTTAAATTGGGAACATTACAAGTAGATAGCAGGGAAATAACGGGCTACTGGTGTTTTCTCTTTTCATGATTACGTGAACAACTTTTCAATATTGAATAATATCAGTATTTTTTAGGCTATCCTTATATATTTTAAACTTGTTGTTATGCAGGAGTATTGTCGCAATAATGTATATAAGCAGCAATGTTAACATAGACAGAAAAGGCTAAATGGAAGACCACAAAAGCTCAACCTAAACCTTTGGTTTTCACATTTTTATACAGACGACAGATCAAGCTATTGCTGTAAAAACTTGTTCACATAATTATGAGTTCAACAAAAAAACATATACTATGGCAACTGATAATAAAATGAAATTTTACATTGATTGTTACTATCGGTAATTTCAGTTCGTACATATTTTGTACCCTCAAAGAATTAATTCCCCACAAATGTCACTAGTATTGATAACATTTCAATTCAGCAATATTTCGTATCCCAATTATGTTCAATGGGGTTCAGTCTCCAAACTCAAATCTTATTTCTTGTCTTTTTATATTTTTAAGTTGATTATGTTCAGACAATATTATTTTTAGTCCAACAGCATACTTAATCGAATTTATAGTTAAACATCAATCAGCTCTATCTTTTCCACCATAATACTGTGAGAATTTAACCGAGATTTGAGCTTGTAGTCCGAGCTCTAGATTTATTGCCCAGGAGACAGAAAGTTACTTAATAAAACAACATAAAATAAAAACATAAAAAAACACATTTTATTCTATAAGTTTATTGACCCTTGTATTTGTTTCACAATCCATTGTACCATATGTGGGACATAATCCTCTACTTCCTGTGTATCAAAGTCAGTAAAGGAAATACTGACATTATCATGACACATGAATGAAAATAATTACAATAATATAACCATTCGAATATTCCACCAAAAATATTTTTGATTAAAAATTTGTTTTTGAAAAATAAGAGTAATTTTGCAAAACAAAAAATGGTTTCATTGATAAAAATCATTTTAATGACAAATGAGAAGTTATTTGATAGAAATTTTCAGCATACAGTAAAACCTCTCCAGAGCGGCCCTCTGTAAAACAACAACCTCTCTATAACAACATTTAAATTTCCCTAAGTTGATATTTACTGTAAATTTAATCTCTGTAGAGCAACAACCTCTCTATAACAACACCTTCAAAATTTCCCTAAGTTGATATTTACTGAAATTTAACCTCTGTAGAGCAACAACCTCTCTAGAACACCTTCAAAATTTCCCTAAGTTGATATTTACTGAAATTTAACCTCTGTAGAGCAACAACCTCCCTAGAACACCCTCAAAATTTCCCTAAGTTGATATTTACTGAAATTTAACCTCTGTAGAGCAACAACCTCTCTAGAACACCTTCAAAATTTCCCTACGTTGATATTTACTGAAATTTAACCTCTGTAGAGCAACAACCTCTCTAGAACACCTTCAAAATTTCCCTAAATTGATATTTACTGAAATTTAACCTCTGTAGAGCAACAACCTCCCTAGAACACCTTCAAAATTTCCCTACGTTGATGTTTACTGTAAATTTAACCTCTGTAGAGCAACAACCTCTCTATAACAACACCTTCAAAATTTCCCTGATTTGATATTTACTGTAAATTTAACCTCTGTAGAGCAACAAACTCTAAACAACGGCCAATATTTGGAGCTCTCATAGGGTGTTGTTCTTCAGAGGTTGTACTGTAGTCAGTAATTCAAAATGACAAAGATTGTGAGGCTTTATTAATTTTGCAAAAACAGTACTAAGTTAGGTGGCAAACATTAACATTGATAATTTGTTTGTTCTTTATTCCATCATTTTGTTTATAAGTATGTAATGTTGACAAAGATAATATGGATGACTACACAATATACATATTGCTAATACTGATTAATCACAGTCCATATCCACAATACAACTTAGGTGAAAAATTATATAAGAATGTTGAAATTAGCTTTTTGCCATTATTTACTGCAACATTGTAAGATTATTTGTCTAAGGGTGAACATTAATCTTAGAAAAATACTGCGATCTACCATTCATTATTACCAAAACTAAGTGAGTAATGCACTTAGCAATGTTTCCCCCAGAGGGGGGGGGGGGGGGGGGGGGGGGGGGTATATAGAGGAATTAGCAATTGAGGAAATTGGCTGTCAAAATCCCCTCCCATGTGCATACAGTCCTGTCTAATTCCTTGGGGTGTGGATGTTTTTGATGTCAAATATCCCAAATGGTAGATTTTCATTATAATGAAAATCTGGAAAAATCATTTTAGTATACATAAAATGTGCCAATCTAAAGTATCACTGACAGATTGTGTGGGTTCCATGGGCAGAAATGTAAAGGAAAACATAAACAGGATACACACACACAAAGATATAGTGTTGATTATCTTTATAATTGCAAAAATTTCCAATCATTTCAATAAACAAAGTCATTCAAGGTCTTCTTCTAAATCTACCAAAGAGGGACACATGTACTGGTGCTGAAAAAAATAAAGAAATGTTGATATCATGTATTTTAATAACAAAGATTGTCTAAACTACAAATATTAAGATGACATTGATCTATTTGCTGAGTACCTATTCAGCCCTGCACAATCTATAGTTCATATACTAAGCTGTATGTCTTCTGTTTTTTTAAATATTTTGATATATAGAGTCAAGTGATCCCCATAGCAGGGTCAATTTTGACTCCAGGGTCATATTTTGACTGAACAGTTTGAATACATGTCAGATATCTGACTCTATGCATTCTTCGTTGGAAGGTTTTCATATGTACAATCATGTACATAACTCTATTGAAAAGTATCATTCACCTGAACTACTTAAAACTTTACTTTTCTATACTAACTGTATTTTATGTTTTGAGTTTTATGCCCATTTCAAAGATATTTCAATCATTATGGTCCTTTAATACTGCATTAGACCCTGTAATCAATAACCAGTACCTGTAACTAATCTAAAAAAATGGTGCCTTAATCATTTTTGCCATTTTACTCACTTTCTACCATACATCAAGGATTTTTTTGCAAATGATACATGCAGGGCTACATATTAAATGACTACTGCTGCATACGGCCCCTAAATTACAATAATGTAGGGCAAGGAGTCAGAAAACATGAATTACAAGGTGTGACTGCAACAAATGCAGGTTTCTACCTGGATCTGGTATTGTGTCTTGCTCCTGCTCTTGTCACTGATTACTCAGTGTCTTTGCAGCCTACAAAATATATCAAACAATAAACATATTGAAAATAGTCAATTTTTCTGTATTCACTTGTGTGCAGCATTTCATCTTATTTTAATATAGATTTCACTTCTCCATTGACTTTTTTCTTCAATCAATTCACACAGGTGTAGGAGTGTGTGTTGGTGTTCTTGAACTTTGCTCGGTTGACTTTGGGATTTAAGCTGTTTCAACAATATTTCTTTTGACGATACTTTTGGGAAGGTTTAATGTCTCTAAAGATAGTATGTCTTCCCTTAATCATTTATAGACAGTGGGGCTTTGAGAAACATTCACGATATATCATAAACAGTATTAAGAAACTTAAACTGCTCTAAAAGGGCCATTACTATGAAATCAGTGTCACGGATTTCAAACACAAGTATAGTAAAAATAACTAAATTATAGAATTATTATGACTGAAAAGTAGAGTTCTGCCAAAGTAATGATTTTTTTTAGATTTTCAGTGGTTACTCATTATAAAGTGCTTTAGAAATATTTTTTATACCTTCTCCTTTGCATGGACATAGGTCTTCACTCCTCTTCATCTCTTTAACCTGACCATACACATGTATGATCTAGCCAGATGTTTACCTAGAAAAAATGAATAACACTCTGTAACTGACTGTCTAGGGAAGAACAGTTATATTATATAACAATAACGTATACAAACAGTAGTAATACTTGCTATTTCAAGGGCTATAGATAGAAGTTTGCGTCTGTAAGCCTGTTTTAAAATCAAATGAACAATAAAATCTCTACAATGCACATAAGAGAAAAGTTTAAGAGGTCAATGGGTAAATCACAATGAAAAGTATTAAATTTTGTCTGTTTGCAGACGGTTACTTTGTAAATACATATAAATATGCCATTTTTTTATAAGTTTAGTTGTAGACAATGACAGAATATTTCCATTTTAAATGAATGTTAATACAAACTTGTATATATACAAATAGCAGTACACAGTAAGTAAAAATTTCTCATAATGAAATTTAAAGTATAAAAATATTATACTAGTCATTTTTTCAACGTCCTCTGTGCTTTCTTGAATGTATTGAACATTTACACTAGTGCCATTATGATCAATTAATTTTATTAGGTATTCTGTTGCTGAAATGTTTTATCAACCTATATCCAAGCACCGGGTCAATAAAAACATGACAGCAAAAGCATTAATACGATCCCACTATTTTCCAATCTCCAAGCAATCACATTCTGATTAGGCATGAACAGCAAGCACAAATCAATACACAGTCGGTGAGTCATTCTGTTATCTGTTTCTTTTCTGATACATTATGGGATTTGTACTAGCACTGCAGGTTAGCTCAGTTTTATATCTCTACTTTATGGAATGAACAATAACTAAGGAAAAAAAGAGAGTCCAAAGACCTCTTTTTGGCGCCTAAAGTATGGTGGGGTGCATGGGCCAGTATCACATATGTCAATTTCATATGTACATGTATATTATTTCATCATGTTTTGACAAGTTTTCTATTCAGCCTTCATTTATACGACAATAATATATATTTATTCATTTGAAGTCATTATAACAGCTGTATACCCAGTCAAACGCATTCTTATATAGTTATTGTTCATTCCATAAAGTAGAGATATGAAACTGTATTGTGTGAAAAAAATACGGATGTACTTTTTGGTAAAATTTTCTTCATATGTTTACCCGTGTCCTTTATAAATCAGGCAAAACAAGGTGAATGATTTAACTTCAATGCGGGAACTATATCAAAACGGCTGGGATGTACCTATAATGCGGGAAACTTACTCAAAACGGCTGGGGTGTACCTTAAATGCGGGAACTATCTCAAAACGACCTGGAAGTATACCTTCAATGCGGGAAACTTACTCAAAACGGCTGGGGTGTACTTTCAATGCGGGAACTATCTCAAAACGACCTGGATGTACCTTCAATGCGGGAAAGTAACTCAAAACGGCCGTGATGTGCCTCCAGTGCGTGAAACTTACTCAAAACGGCTAATTAAGGTGTAACTTCAATGCGGGAAAGTAACTCAATACCTCTGGGGTGTACCTTCAATGCGGGAACTATCTCAAAACGACCTGGATGTACCTTCAATGCGGGAAAGTAACTCAAAACGGCCTGGATGTACCTTCAATGCGGGAAAGTATCTCAAAATGACCTGGATGTACCTTCAATGCGGGAAAGTAACTCAAAACGACCTGGATGTACCTTCAATGCGGGAACTATCTCAAAACGACCTGGATGTACCTTCAATGCGGGAAAGTAACTCAAAACGGCCGTGATGTGCCTCCAGTGCGTGAAACTTACTCAAAACGGCTAATTAAGGTGTAACTTCAATGCGGGAAAGTAACTCAATACCTCTGGGGTGTACCTTCAATGCGGGAACTATCTCAAAACGACCTGGATGTACCTTCAATGCGGGAAAGTAACTCAAAACGGCCTGGATGTACCTTCAATGCGGGAAAGTATCTCAAAATGACCTGGATGTACCTTCAATGCGGGAAAGTAACTCAAAACGACCTGGATGTACCTTCAATGCGGGAACTATCTCAAAACGACCTGGATGTACCTTCAATGCGGGAAAGTAACTCAAAACGGCCGTGATGTGCCTCCAGTGCGTGAAACTTACTCAAAACGGCTAATTAAGGTGTAACTTCAATGCGGGAAAGTAACTCAATACCTCTGGGGTGTACCTTCAATGCGGGAACTATCTCAAAACGACCTGGATGTACCTTCAATGCGGGAAAGTAACTCAAAACGGCCTGGATGTACCTTCAATGCGGGAAAGTATCTCAAAATGACCTGGATGTACCTTCAATGCGGGAAAGTAACTCAAAACGACCTGGATGTACCTTCAATGCGGGAACTATCTCAAAACGACCTGGATGTACCTTCAATGCGGGAAATTTACTCAAAACGGCCGTGATGTGCCTTCAGTGCGTGAAACTTACTCAAAACGGCTGGGATGTACCTTCAATGCGGGAAACTTACTTAAAACGGCTGGGGTGTACCTTCAATGCGGGAACTATTTCAAAACGACCTGGAAGTATACCTTCAATGCGGGAAACTTACTCAAAACGGCTGGGGTGTACTTTCAATGCGGGAACTATCTCAAAACGACCTGGATGTACCTTCAATGCGGGAAAGTAACTCAAAACGGCCGTGATGTGCCTCCAGTGCGTGAAACTTACTCAAAACGGCTAAGGTGTAACTTCAATGCGGGAAACTAACTCAAAACGGCTAAGGTTAACTTCAATGCGGGAACTACCATGTATCTCAAAACGACTTGGATGTACCTTCAATGCGGGAAACTAACTCAATACGTCTGGGATGGACCTTAAATATAGGAAACCATTCTGAAGGCGAACATGGTGTGCCTTCAATGCAGGAATTAACTCAAAACGGCCCGGTTGTACCTTTTATGCGAGAACTAACCCGAAATTGCCAGGGTGTACCTTCAATATGGGAAACAAGCTCAACGGCTGGCTGTATATACCATCAATGTCGGCAACTAAGTATCAAAACACAATGCATGTATCCTCCGAGAGAATAAGTTAAAAAAAGAGAAATATCAATTACATGTACATGTCCATGCATTAATCAATTGTATATTTGGCACTGTTACAATGCAGCCGAAAGAACGAACTTTTCAACTGACATATTTCTAATCTTCAAAGAATAACACAATATAAAAAATACTAAACAACATAAAAGTGAGGTTAAATTTATACATATATGCTACTTTTTAATACACGTCATCAAAATTGACTGTGCGAGTCAAAAGTTAATGCAAAACATTCCTGGCATTTTAACAAACATCTCTGATAAAATATAAATTCAACAGTTTTCTATTTTTCATTAAGCACCGAATACACTCGCGAAATCTATGACCGGCGATTCATATTCCCCGTAAGATTAAGTGGTTGATACAGTACCTTCAATTCAATAGTTTAATAACTATTTCCAGGAAAGATGTATTGGGAGTGCAAATCAGGCAACAGATTTTTGGAATCTATCAAACCATACTTATCTAGAAAAACATGTAATTCTCAGTCCAGCATCATCTTGATGGAAAATGATAAAATACTCTCAAAGAAAACTGATGTAGCAGATATTTTTAACAATTTTTATGTAAATGTAGCAGATGGGATAGGTAAGGACTACTGCTTTAACCCAAAAGATCATCCTAGTTTAGATAAAATACAAGAAAGAAATTTTGGCCATGATACTTTTTCATTTAAACGCACTAATTGTGAAACTGTCTAAAAAATAATAGATAAATTCAATGTGAAAAAAGCTACAGGTGCAGACAAAATCTCAGCAAAATTGATAAAACTTAGTAAACCTGCTATAGTTGGCCCTTTAACAGAATTAATTAACATGTCCATCTCCACAAGCAAAGTCCCGAAGAGACTGAAACAAGCTCAAGTAATTCCTTTACACAAAAAGAATGATCCAATGCTTAAATCTAACTACAGACCTGTCAGCTAGTATTCTTCCAATGCCATCCAAAATTTTTGAAAAGGTAATATCCCTTCAACTGTCAGAATACTTTGAAACCAGTTTTTGGCAATTTACTATGTGCCTTTAGGAGAGAAGCCATGGCTGCCAAACAACGCTTTTGAAACTGCTGGAGGACTGGAAGCTGGCCCTCGAAAGGAATGAATTTACAGCTGCAATTTTGATGGATCTGTCTAAAGCTTTTGATTGCTTACCACGTGATATTTTGCTATGTAAACTATCTTCGTATGGACTATCAGAAACCTCCGTTAACCTTTTGCGATCATATTTAAGTAATAGATCACAACAAATAAAACTTGGCAATGCTTTGAGCTCTTGGGCTAGTATTAAGAAAGGCGTACCCCAATTAAGGCTCTATTTTAGGTCCTTTACTCTTTAATGTATTTATAAATGATATATTCTACTTCATAAAAAGGCACATTCTACAACTATGCTCATGATAATACGTTATCTTTTAGTTCACCAAATTATAATTCTTTGATTGAAGTCCTTCAAGATGAAAGTAACGTCCTTATCGAATGGTTTAAATTTAACAAAATGCAAGCTAATCCTGATAAATTCCAAGCTGTAGCTATTGGTAAGAAAACCCACGACAAATCTCCTACTTTCAGTCTTGGAAACTCATATATTACATGTGATGAAATAGTAAGGTTATTAGGAGTTGACTTGATTTTAAACTATCTTTTGATTATCATATTGGAAACATCTGTAAGAAGGCTGCTCAACAACTCAATATACTTAAACGAATAGGAAATAATCTCAGCAAATTAAATAGACTAACCATATTTCATACATTTATTCTGACTAACTTTAATTTCTGTCCACTATCTTGGCATTTTTGTTCAGAAAGAAACTCTAAAAAATGGAGAAAATTCAAGAAAGAGCATTAAGATTTGTATATGATGATGATCAGTCTTCCTACAATGAACTTCTGTCAAGGACTATGCTTCCAACACTTTATATTAGACGTATGAGAACAATATGGCTCTGGAAACATTCAAAATTATCAACAATTTGGCCCCTTCAGTCTTATCGAATCTTATTCAAAAACAAAATAATACATATAACTTCCGCTATTCTAATATGTTACTGATTCCACATGTGAGATCTATATATTTTCATATATTTAACTGCATGCTATATATGTAATGTATGATGTATTTTTTACTGTGTCTTCTTTTTATTGTCAATAATTGTATATCATGCATCATGTGCATAATCAAAGAATTTTGCATTTCTTAATTATATATCTCGTAAGTTTATTATTATTATTTACTTTAAAATATTTTGTTAATAGATATTTTTAAACGTGCTTCATTGCTTGTCTGTATATTCTTAAACATGCATTTGATTTTTACAGCTCTTATATAATTTGTTATTGTTGTTTACTCTAGTTATATAGTCGGCTCAAAAGCTCTTAGATGGCTTATGTTATATTGTTATTGTCTTATAATTACCGACTTTAAATAAATCTTATCTTATCTTACAGTAAGCGAAGCAGACTGTGTTATAAATAGGCTTTTAAAGCGGTACAAGTAATTGCTACAGAACCGGCACACGTTAGACCACGCCTCCCCACATTCATGACGCCCCCTCAAGTATGATTCAGTAAGACTTCAATACGGCGTGTAACTTCAATATGGGAGAATTAATGAGACCATTACGATATGGATAAAAACCGTTTTCCGGTATTCCGTAAACTGGTACCCGATCCGCAGAACAACAAAGCATGAAATGCCCGTAGTGATATTACACGAGAACCAGTCTTTCTGATGCTACATTTTACCGAGTCAAACGTTCATGTGCTCATACAAACTCCCCATTTTACTTGTATAACTTTAATGATAGATGTAATTCCAAATAAATGAAATTTCAAGTAATTTTTGTGTTTTATAGATGTTTTCGAGCTCGGTCATTTTCATTTGGAACATGTTCTATTTATGTGTCATTTTAACAATAAAGCGAAACCTCAAGTTAAATTCAGAAATTTGTCTGAGTGGTGCAATTCTTCAACTTCAAGACGCATTATCGTATGTACCAGTTGTTCTTGAAATCCTTCAACAAACTATATCTTCGCCGTACATTTCACTAGATTGATTGAAATAAGTGAAGACTTAAAAAAGATAGGTTAATAATAATAATAATATTGTTTTAATAGTTTGTCTCCTTAGGCTTATAAATTAAAATGATAATGTCTTACACGGAATTAACGAAAGACTTCTGTTATTACTTCCGTGTGTCTTATGATTATCATGCTTGCAGACTGTACCTGACTACGTCACTACCTCCAAGTCATAATCAGCAATTGATTGTTGGGACTACCAATGTGATGCAATGTTATTTTAAACAAAGACCTATACACATACATATCTATGTATGTATAGGTCTTTGTTTTAAATAACCAACAGGTTTTTTTTATATTATTATGATCAAGGACTTATATACATACATGGATTCGCAACTGCTAAAAATAGCTCAAACGATATCGTTCGGCGATCCCACAATGCATTGCTATATACTCGGCAATGTCAGACAGCTGTAATTGGGTGTTTACGAATTTGATTATACTAAAAAACTCTGGTGGCAATTGGGCACGGGAAATTGGTAAAGGATGCAACAAATTCCTTAAAGATATTGAGATACATTTATAATCCACAAAGTCTTAAGTATAAGCATTGAAAAAGGCATCAGTCGAACATTTTAAATTCCAAGATGGCGGACATCTATTATAATCCTTTCGTCTCCGAGATTAAACATTCGGAATACCACGGATATTTTTGCTGTTATTATCATTCGGATTATCACGGATATTTTCGTATTTTTCGCTTTTGTAAACAATAGCTTGTATTCCCGTTGATTCACGTCTTATTGTCGCGGGATTTTATTACTTTAAACGGTTAATACGGAAGTTGCGAATCCATGTATGTATATAAGTCCTTGTTATGATTGACACAGCATCCAATGTAAAAATAAACTAATCTATGAGGGAAACCTTACTTTTTAATTCTTCCGGTCCTAATTGGGAATTGAACCTAGGACTGGTATGAGTGGTGAACTGATTGGTAGCTAAGAAAGCATTCACTACCAAAAATAAATATAATTATAGTTTTATTTGTACACTAAGTGCTCATTTCTCTTGTATTTTCTCATCCCTGCTCTCCCTACAATTACTAAAGGTGCTAAATTGTCTGTTTGACTACAGATAAACAATACATCTGTGTAGTTAACTTATATTATAAAGTGAGCATTGACAAATGTATTTTAGCACTTTAAATATCTGTATAAATGTAAGGTGCAAAACGAAAATGCAATTAAATATATTCTGTTCTTAGAACATTAAAGTTTTAATATATTTTTCATTTTGATACTATTTTTAATATTATCATTCAGCCTCAAAGAAGTCACAATGCCGAAGAAGTTCAAAGGAGAGAATTCGAAAGCCGCGGCTGCAAAAGAACGTCGATCTGCACAACAAGCTGAAATACAGGCTAAGAAACAGAAAGATATTGATGATGCTTATTGGGCAGATGATGATAAACATGTTGCCAAGAAGCAAGCTAGGAAGGTCCATATCATTTGTAGTTAATTTGGTTTAAAGGTTCTTGAAATGTGTTAGTTAAGCATTAATTGCTTCTGTAGTTTGTATGTAATGTACATACATTTTTTCACAATATTTCTAAATTACTGCATTAATGTTGGATTTTTTTCCCACTATGTGCATGAATAAATGTTTACTTGTATTACAGTCCAATTCACTTTAACGGAATTGATGAATTTATAAAAAATTATTTTCATTATATATACATGAATAGTTCAACCAAAAATAGTCAAACTTTGTCAGAAACCAACTGCTGACAATTCACTCTCTGCAGTAAGTTTGATGGTCAGCTTTAAAACTGATACAGTTAGAGTGAACAATTCCTTCAAGTTGAATCTACAAAACTAAGCAAATTGTTTTATGTAGCAATGAAGGGTTATAGGTCGCAAAGTATCATTATATATGTATTGTACATCTTTGAATTTGAGATTATCAGATTAATGTTTTGTATATATTTACAATAAATGGATATATTTTATATAGGAAGACAAGGAGAAGAAACGACTAGAACTACTTGAACATAAAAAAGAATTGGCCCAACTTGCTGAGCTTGAAATGGACAGTATAAAGACAGCTAAGCCTAAGGCAGCTGTAAAGTTAACGAGGGCAGAAATAGAGGCACAACAAGAACGAGAAAGATATGAGGCTGCTGGTTAGTTCATTGTTGTGTTAAAATATTTAATAGACAATAATTGTGATTTTTTTTTCAAAAAATTCCTGGTATATGTAAGCATTTATCCTTCATAGTCTTTATTTTATGAGAAGGATTTTAGTATAAGTTTTAAGAGTAAGCTCTTGAACAGAGATGAGGTTATTTTGTACAGATATAAGCATGATATTGATAATCACAATGTAATTAATTTAAGATACCCACTGTCTTTATGCTATAATCTATAATTATAGATATGTTTACATGAATTTTATTGTCATCATAATTGTGAGATATTTTTATTTGAAGCTCTCCTGATTTGTTTATTTTTAGTACAGTTTAAAACAAGAGCTTATAGTGTAGCCATTATTATGTTGATTCAAGTTGTGTTCTATGTGTTTCCTTGTTTCACTTGTAACAGCTAAAAAGAAAGAAGAGTCAAAAGTTCATGATGAACTTCCTTTAGAAGAGAATATCAATAGGATACCTGAAGAAAACGAGGCTAGAACTGTGGAAGATGCTATAGCCGTACTTAGGTCTGTTTCTTTCTTCATCATATCATTGTATTCAGAATACTTATTAATTCTTACAAATAACTAGGATGATATAAGGCCCACCTTCTTTGCTTAATTGGGAGAATGTTGGATCTCATCAACAATGGCTATTACCAACTTGTCTTAGAGAACATGTGCTTTGCCCATTGTTCAAGCTCATGAAACCATGTTTTTATAGATCTATGTAACCTACCTATAGAGGTAAGGTGGCAGACACAAACTAGTCTAAAACATCATCATTTGTAGTGTTTTATTTAGAGTTAAAACTATTTGTAAGTATTGAACATTTTCAGTCTTGTGGGATAAATATTAACATAAATTTTATACAGACTTGCATAAATTAAAACAACAATGAAAATAATTTTTTAAAACAAGCAGATGGGAAGACATTTCATCAGCTATTCTGTTATATAGATCATCAGCTATTCTGTTATATGGATATAACCTTTTGGCTTCGACTTTGTTCCTGGGGTTCAAGGTCAAACAGCTCTAAAGTAACATTTTTCTTGCTATATTATCAATTTATCAATTCACGAAGGGTAAGCATGTGCTTTATGTATGAAATTCGTTACCCATTGTGTAATGTGTTGATATCGTTGTTTTTTAGTGTGAAAGAAGCAGAAGCTGAGAGGCACCCTGAGAAACGTATGAAAGCAGCTTACATACAATATGAAGAAATAAATCTACCTAGACTGAAGGCAGAAAATCCAAATATGAGACTTTCACAGTTAAAACAAATGTTGAAAAAAGACTGGATGAAATCACCCGAAAATCCTATGAATCAAAGAACTGCATCTTATAATGATAAAAGATAGCATATTTAGTATATTAGTCATTCTATGAAAGTGTTCACCAAATTGAGAACATTGATGTACTATTAATTCAAGCAGAAAGTGCTTCCAATGGAAGTTCTGTATTCTTAAAATGGATAATTTTTTTTATTAAGGAAAAGGTATGTTTTGAAGTTGTGACTGTGTTTACTTTTCATCAAAATGTTTTCTGAGGAAAATTTTAAATACTGTTTATACATAGTTTCCACATATACAATATTTACCTCCCTTGTTTTGAATTGGTGGCCATCTTGAAAGGCACATTTCATATGTGTTTAATAGAAAAAAAACGAAAAGTAGTTATTAAACAACTCAATTTATAAAATATAACTTAATCATGGAGTTGGAAAACCCATAAGGTTTAAGAAAATGTAATTGTAACATATGAATATCCTATATTTAGAATTATCAAAACAAAAAATATAAATATCTTCTATCAATGCTTGTCAAATTTGCCTTTCAAGATGGTCACCAATCCGAAACATGAAAGATAAATATTGTAGATGTGGGAACTATAAATTATACTAGGGATTTTTTACCTTTATAAAAGGTACCAGTAAGTGGACCCATTCCCAGTCCACACAAGTGACTATTTTTTCCCCATTATGAAAACAATTTATCAAACAAATAAATTTCTACTGAAATGTTTAAGTATTATGTACATGATTTTACTCAATTAATTCTAGAAATGTTCTTCACTTATGTTGAATAAGCATGGTGGTTTCTCTTACACAATTTCATGACCCTATATGAATTGAGATATTGATATTAATTGGCATTTAGTAACTTAAATGACTGATTTCTTTAATTATCACATTAATTTTATTGTGAACTAGTCAACTATTGTGATTAAGGATTGTACTAAACTTTTTGTCTAAAATTAAATTTACAATTTGAGACAAAACATCACAATTTTTAAAAAATAGGTCTTATGTTACCTTTCCCAAAATATGGAAGAAAGAATTCCCTGCAAGCAGCTTTTCTACGATGTAAGAAATTATTTACTTGTGCAAATTTTTTTACGATGGAAGAAATTATTTACTTATCTTTAATTTGTTGAAATTCAGGGTTTGACAAACCATTTATAGGCTGCTGGTCCTGCTGGATGACAAAATTAGAATTTTAAATTTAACTAGTGCTTCAGCAATTTCAACTTGTGCTGAGTTAATTTTTACTCTTCATTACGAGCGGACGAGTGGATTTATCGAGCCCTGAAATTTCTGTTACTAAATGTATGTGACATTTTGCTGTGTCTGTCATAGGCAGATGTGTGATTTTTCCTCCTTGCAGAGATATCTTTTTTTGAACTGTAAATTTTTTAAACAAGGGATCAGATCCAGTCCAGATCTGCTAAAAAAGATGTTTTTCTTCCTAGGTAAGGTGTATCCCCTCGACTCATGTTTTGTGTTATCATTCCCCTGTATAAAACATGATTGTGTTATAGCTATATTGTTTAAGGTGTGTTATAACATTGTCAGTACATATAAACATTTACTTGATACACAAATAGGACAACATTGTAACCAATATTCTTGTTACAGCTCAGAAATATTTGCCAATTTATTATTTTCAAACTTGTCTAATTTTATATGTAACTATCACAGTGATTGGTACATACTGCCAGTACTTTATAATTGTGAGAAATGGTATTGAAGACAATTTATATTTTATAAATGATATAGGTGTACTTAAATGTTTATTATTCCTGACAGAGACTAGCAAGAAGCACATTTGATCAGCAATCATTAACTAAACATTCTATAAATTGTTATTTGTAATCCTGTGTTATATTTAAGTTTTTATTGTGTGCAGTGTAATAGAATGCAATAGAATATGACAATAATGTTTTTGCTATATAATTACAATTGAAATAGAATTGCTGAAAAAATCTTTTATTTTTTTTCCATTAAACTACGGTAATTTAAAGGCTCAGAGAATGATGCTTTGTTTGATTTTGAAATGACTTGTAAATGTATATATTTTCTATGATAAGTATTTTATTTATTGTTGTTCTAGGGAAATCATTTAATAACTTTATTCATCAAACTGTTTCTATATTGATTTGTCAAGTGCTTCTAAATCTTTAACAGTAAGGTCTTATAAATTACGATAAAATCATAGATAAAGTGCTGCTGTTTTTGCTACAAGTTATTTTGATGGTTTGTTAGCGAGAGATAACCTCTCAGATGTTACAAATTACTAAACTCCAAATCTTGCCCCAGAGTTGTCATTACTTATCTTTCATATACATGACTGTCAAAGTCTGAAAGTAGTCAAGAAAAGTAGTCCATGTCTCCTTTACTTCCCATCTGATACTCAAAATGCATACTTACGTTTTTCTCTCAACATGCATTTATACCAGTTGTGGCTTTATTTTGTTTTACATGAATCTTGTTAAAGTCCAATTAGCTTTTTGCCATAAAAACTATATGCAAAAAACAAACAATGGCTGATATAATCCTATGATAATTATTACCGACGAAACAAACCATTTTTCTGCTAAAAACGCTCATTTTGCTGTCAATGTTGCCTTTGTAAACTTAAAATATATTGAGCGCGTGACGTCACTTAATGCCGTGTGCATAATATGACTGGGGAAAACACAGCTGTTCTATAAAAAATACGATAATGGTTTTGGAAACATTTTTTCTTTCTATAAAGTATGCACGGGAGGAAAACACCCCGGATTCCGCTGTTATAGGACAAATAGAAACTATTATGACCAATAAATTTATATGCTTATGAGACTTTAAAGGTATGACATTGACAGAGATGTATGTGAGAGATAATTAATTCTAACATTTGATTGAGATTGAACTATACTAACAAGTTACAAATAAAGTATAAAGTATATTTTGTGTTCTTGGTTATACACCTGTATGTAATGTGTATTAAAACTAATGTGATGCACTCAACACATGGTGCTCAAATATCTCATCTGTCCTGTTATTATTCAAACAACATTTATAATTAATTGAGTCCAATTAAATAAAATTTTATTAGTTTGAACCTTGTGTGTAGGTCAGTTCTTCTGCATGTACTTGTATTGGCTGTCTGTCTGCGCTAATGATTTATTTATTTTCTCCTAAATTTGTTTAAAAAAGTGACTAACACAATTCTTTGAGTGAACCTCTACTATGACATCCTCAGCCGTCATGATTCATCAAAACCAGGACTGTAATTGTTAGGGTTGTATTCCATACCTGACAATGTGTACAGCCTTCATTAGAATTTAGAATCCTAGTCTCAAAACGTGTTCTGTGTGATAATTTGATTGATGACTTTATTTCTATGGCTGGATCAGTTACAAGATAGCTACAAATTTGTATTCAACCCAGTTTCAATTTGTAAAAAATAGTTTTTTTTTCTATAACATATTTTGTTTGAGCCAAAGTAACCAGCAAGTTAGTCCAGAAAGACAACCGCCCCCCTAAAATGTCTAGAAAAAAGTGTAACGCCTAAAAAGATCTTTATGAAAATCAAAGAAACAAAAAACTAAACTTCTCCAGTCTGCAGTGTTTGAATATTGAATATGATCTGGTGACCATTTGAAACAAATTGTCATCTATAAAAGGTGAAGGTTTTTGTTTATTATAGTGTCACCCCTATTGAAAGGGCCAGCCAAGTTGGCTTATGAGACACCTATCACATGTTCGCACAGTATACCTCCCGAATCCCTTCTGTATATGCTAAATAACCCAAATTGACCAATAATAATTGCACAATTTAAAAATTAAATCAAAAGTCAAATTTTAGCTCCATTTTAGGACACAATCTTAAGATTATACCAATTTGAACATATTTTTATGACAACCATTGACAAAAAATCACCCTCAATTTATCTAGAATGATTAACATATCAAATAAAAGATACAGAGGAAACTCACAGCAAATAAAGTAATATATTTATAAAATCAAAGTACTGAAAGTACTCATTGAAGCTGAACTTTCATAGACTTGCACAACAACATGGAACGGGAACCAGTTCAACATTTGTATTGCAGATGTAAAAAATGTAGTACTTTGGTCTACATCAAAATACAAGTCAGTGAGAGCTAGTATGGAAAGCTGAACTATCGTTCAGTGGACAACATTTCAGGTTTATGCAATCCATTCTATGATACAGCATTCGTCCTCCATCGCTGATTATTCATGTAGGAACATTGGTTGTTTCCTGTGTGGAACAAGATAAATACTGGTCCTTAGTTCAGAAAAACTGGTAAGGTTATACTAGTGACTGAAATATGGTTAGGAATAGTAAAAAAGGGAAATAATAATTCTGAATTTGCCAATACATGTACTGTTAAAGTAACCTTGTTTGTGTCAGACATTAAATTTAATAAGTGAAAAATCTCACAAATCATACAAACTGTGTTGTGTTATTTCTAAAGGTATAACATGCCTAATGCAGACAGCTTTTTGAAATAATTTTTATAGGTTTCTATCAAAGATACGTATAGTTTAGGTCTTTGTTTCCATTATAGAAACATATATGTCATAATATTCTATCGCTAAAGAAATTTATATTTTTCAACAAGGGCAACAACTCCTACAATGATTTAAAAATGTGATGTTGAATAAAGTTTGAAGTATCTAAGATAATAATGAAAGAATTACGACAATTGGGATATACTCGTACTGCTCTTTTTTGTAATATCAACATTTTTGTAAAGCATTGAGCCTATCTATACGTCAGAAAATTACAATACAATGTATTAGGGATGCACTACCTTAATGATTCCATGCGAGATGGGAAATCAATATTGGAAGTATTTTCATCCCTTTTATCCAAGTGAAGCAATTATATACTACATTAATGTGATATGCCCTCTGTTGATCTATTTGTTACTGTGTCATTAAAACAAGTGCATAATATTTGATAGATGCAGTCATGGAATAAATACCATACATGACAGGATGTTGATGTACCAAGTAAACATCTGCAAATCACCACAATGCATGTCAGATTCCTTCATTGAAATAACGTTGTTATACATAACAAAACTTATATATTGAGGTTCCACATCTTAAATACGTTTTCTATAATGTAATGATTGACTATACATATGTACCAGCCAGGGCCTAAAGCAATTAAGTTCATAGCTATCAGTGCGATAAATGCAGAGCAAACACATGAGTCATGAATGCAAATATGAGTAATAGACCAGCTTATAAGCCTTCAATAATTGTAACAAGAACAACTAAAACGTTACAGGTAGACGAATTACAAGAAGCATATTTTTGCCTTTTTCATAAAAGATATTGACTGTATATTTTATTCAATCCTCCATTAAGGAGAGTATAAAATATTTACATGATATGAGCAATACACATTTAATGACAATCATGAGTATTTGTCAAATGAATAAATTCATGTATATAGTTCACAAGCACATGGTTATATCATACCCTACATCAGACACATAGATAACATATGTTCTCTGCCCACATAAATCAAATAGAATCAACCCTAAATGTTAATGAATTCACCATAAATCTGAGCACTATCATACAAGGACATTGAACTTCAAATAGCCACACAACAACTTATCTAGGCATTGCCTTCATGATTTACTTACCTGTCAACTATTAATAGATTCAGTCATCACCATTAGCCAATCAAATGGCCAGGATTAGCCAAACTAGTAATAGACACTACACTATAATACTCACAGACAGCAATTAATAACCTAATACTCTTAAGTATAATTCGTCTAGAAAATGCTTGTTTTACGATACATTCATATATATCTACTGTATATATATTTCTGAAGCAATCGGGGACCCCGTGGTCGAGTAATTATATATATTGTCTATGTCTAGAAATCACTATCTTCTTACTAATGAAAGTTCGAAACCAAATAAAAACCAGACAAAGTCCATTTGTGAGGAACTGTCCAGCTAGCTTATGCAAGGTCGGTGGTTCTATCTGGAGACTTTCTTCCTCGTTGAAACTGGAAAATTGCTAATTGACCCTAAATGTTGGTGTGACGCAAACCCCAGTGAAGTCAAAGTACTGAGAGTACTCATGGAAACTGAACCTGCATAGACTTGTACTGTAACATGAAACGGGAATTAATTTATTAATACTGCATTGCGGATGCAGACAAACGTAGTACTTTGGGTCGCATCAAAATTCATGCACGCCGAGTGAGTAACGGCAATAGAAAGCTGATATATCGTTCAGTTTCCAAAAAGGATGTACACGTAGTTGACACAGAAACACTGTCTGGATCTTCTGTCTCTGTACATACGAGTACTACGATACTGTTGATAAAATGTGTTTACACCTTCATACAAACCATACAGATTTCCAGTTTTAAATTAAAGTTTGTGCCTGAAATGTGTAGAAAGTATAAGTTGACTGAAATAATTTTTAAGATTATTATGTTTCCATTTCTATTTGTTACATACTAAACGTTTACTTATCATATAGGGATTTTTTCAAGATTATTGATACAAACTTTGAGCCAGTATTCTGTGATATAGTCACAAAGCTATCATTTTCCGATACTAAGTTTTTCCGAGACATAATCTGTGCACTTGATAAAACACAGTGTGACTGAACCGGGGAGGTTTTGTATTTTCACGTGTTTAGTAGACTACGTATTGTACAATGCGACGTTATTTTTCTTAAAAATATTTTGTTATCCTTTAGAATTTACTTAAAAGCACGTACTGTGTTTCCTTGGCTATATCGATGACAGAAGTGTGTGATAGTTAAGAAAATGTTAACCATTGAACGTATTTTTAATATTGTATATTTCGTATAACAATATATGCATGTATATTATACTGTTAGCAGGTATTTGAATATTTTACGAAAATTAAAATCAAAATATACAGGAAATATTCTTGCATGTTATATGAAACAGATGAAACCATTTTATTTATGAGGATTTTGTGAAGAGTTCAGTTTGTGAACATGTTGAACCAAACCTCGTGCAGACTAACACAGGTGTTTCTTACTCTGTGGTTTGTTACATGTACGGCAACAGATTTTAAACTGGGAATGTTAAGCCCATTTAAGCACCCGCGTCTAGGCTGGGCTAACAACGCCGCGGCAGCAACAATAGCTGTAGATAAAGCACAAAGTGATGGACTTGTAAAACAACATAACATCAGGTAGGACAAATTGTATCAATTAGTTGGCTGGTCTGACAGACTACCGTAGTGTTGTTTCTGGACGTATATGTTGCGGCATGAACAGCCCGTGTGGTAGTTTATTTTATTAACAAATTAAGCTGCATGTATTGATTTACGACGTTTTGCATTTATGCCATAAAGGTTGCTAAGACATTGCCGATGTATTACAATTAGTTACTTACAGCTCGGAAAATGTGTGTTTCATTAATCCCTTTGTTTAATGTTGGACTGACAGTTAAGTATATATACATGTATATATAAATACCAACCGAAGATTCCAGGCTTACACCTGAGTAGAACCACCAACCGTCCGCGAACTAGCTGGAAAACTTCTCCATCAAGTAAAAGTCTGTAACAACGAATTAAGAAAGTACATGTACATATGTATTTAACATCAATAAGAATTAGAGACTGAATCAGGAAGGTTTAAGGAATTAACTGAAAATGCAAATTATGCCTACAGGATACTAGAATCTGAATACCAATTTATTATAGTGTGATATGTATAGAGATTTGCAATGCAAGTATCTCGGAAATATATCCTGGCCTTCTTTGAATAACTTCTGTACAACTTATGTAGATTTATTAAAGAAACTTTGATCAAACGTGATCGAGAATACACTAGCAATTATTACCGTTTCTTAACAAGCATTCTTATGTTATACATATATTGTACTTTCATTATTTCATATTTATATTATCACCTACATTGTTCTGTGGTGTATTATACATTGTGTCTTTGCCATATCTCACTTATATTGTAATTGACCAAAGGCAAACTAATTGTGCTGATTTGCCAGTAAAGTTGAAAGTTTAATGTACAAAATACCATTCAAGTAGAGAAAATATCATTTTTACTTGACGCCATAGAAATGGATAATCTACAAAACATGCAAAATTTAGTCCTAAAATTTGAATACTAGAACTAATACCATGCTCTTGTTTGTGTGTCATTCTTAAAGATACCACCATCCAAGAATTGCTGGTTATTATCCGGTTACGTCGTACTTAATTACTGTTACACTGGTCTATTGCATGGAAGAAACTAGTTAGCAGATGAAAGGATTGTCAGACATACACTGTATATTGTAATTCAAGTTACTAATGATCGTCTACATCTTGGTCGAGAGACATCTACATTGTCGATACCATTAGACGGAAAACTATTTTATTACCTTCATAAATAAAAATGTACTATAGTATATTAATATACATTATTTTTAAAATTTGTCATTAGCACTCACTTGGAATGTTTTCTTTAGAATAAGTGTAACCCAGTAATTATCAAAAGCGTTTAAGAGTATATTAAGAAATAATGGATTCTACTCTAATTAATTAAGAGGAAAACAAGTAAAAGCATCAATCAGTATGTTTATTATTCACTTGGGTGTCGCTGTTATTTCAGTCACCTCCTGACAAAACTTGCTTTACCATTAAATAACGTTTATAATGATTCAAGTCGATGTAAACGGTACACTCTGTCTTATGTATGTCTTAAAGAACTAGAATCGAGATTATTGTTATTTACTGAAAGTAGAACTACTACATTGATACATGTATTTATAAACACATGTTACAAAAATGATCAGCAACGAATTTGATGTAACAACCCCCATCCTGCATGGCATTAAACAGATCTAGTCATACTCTTAATGGACTGATGGCTTGTTCATATCACGACGGACTTTTGGGTAAAAATATATGATCGACTTTCACATTGATGAATGAATGTAGGGATAATTAATGTTCTACTCTTATCTAATCAAATATTAAAATAATATATAAATATAATTGCCCACACGGGAGACAATTTTTCAAATACATTATCCCAATGAGATTAAGGGAAAAAATAACCTAGCAATAGAAACGATGCCTATAAACACTTGGACTAATTAATGATATCCATTGGTTTTATACAATATTTAATTGCGTAAGTAGAGAGTATGAAGTATGATAGAGTACTATAGAACAATGATTAACTCCCTTACTATCAATACCACCTATGGTTCTAACTAAAATACTCTCCACAAGTGTAAAAGAAAATGAGCACCAACAAATCGTGACTGTGAACTTGTAGACTTAAGCGGGTAATTTTTCATTAATTAGTTATAAATCGTCAATGATTAATTTGCAAGTAGTAATTGCGTGTATAAGCAATAGCACATATAATGATATAAGTTCTAATACGTATATATATCAAACCCTTCTTAATCTCCCACGAGTTCAATAACATTATATTAAAGCTTCATGTTATCGAACTATTGCAGCATCCTTTAATAAGATACAACCCAATGAATATATAACGTGTTCGACGTTTGTTAGTAAACAAACAACAGTTGTGTCTAAATGACGTCATTACTTCTCATTAACAATCACTTTTCTGCTCATTTACCTATACTGTGATTTTACTCAAAGCTGATATGATAAAATCGTCTAAGTATAGCTTATCGTCATTCATCCGAGAAAAACATGACGACAATGAAATAAGCTTTACATTAATACCCCGAGCATTTGTAAAATTGTAATGAAATCAACATAAAACATCACAATTTAACCTCAAACTATCTTAACTGAATAGATATTGTCACAAACTGATATGTAATTAGGGAAATAATAATTTGAAATGTCTGGCAAAAGTTGACAAAATCAAGTTTACGTTTTCAAGTCCGTGAGTATACACTGTACATTGTGCACGTGTCTATTCAGTAATTAACACGTATTTGCCCAGTGAAGGGATAGAAATGCATGTACAGTAAATCCATCTTCCAGATTATATATTGTCCAGAAACAAATGTTCGGATTTCTGGATCACTCCTCATATTTTGTCAGACACGTGTACTACACACGTGCGCCAAAATTCTGTAAGCAATGCCTTCGTGATTAATCGATTTTTATGATGATTATATTACTGTTAAATAAAGTCTATACAACTAATGTGAGAATTGTTAAATGTTGTAAAAGAATTCGGTCAGAAACTTGGATCTAGATCTAAAGTTACCTCAATTACTTTTAACTTAAAAGCTGGTATTTGTTCCCAGCGTGCTATACGACTTAGTGTGATTATCTTCAATTCATTAAGCCGTATACTATTTCACCTTTGAGATAAAGATACCGAATAAAGCTTAAAACAGAAGTTCATGGTGTCATCGTAATCAGATTTTTATATTTTATGGTGATCTTAAGTAGCCATTGATGTAATCAAAGTACTGAAAGTACTCATGGAAACTGAACTTACATAAACTTGTATCGCAACATCATACGGGAACTATTTAACAACTGCATGGTGGATATAGATGAACGTAGTGCTTAGGTTCGCTTAAAATTCATGCACAGTCGCGTTTCCAAGTTTATTTCATTCTCAATCCATGTATAATATGGCTATAATGAGCATATTAACATATGTACATGAAGAAATAAAGAGGCATTACTATCAACATGGTGGGAGAGACATTATATACAACATAGCCGAGCGAGTGACGGCTATGGCAGTCTGAACGAGAGTTCAGTTTCCAAAAACTAAACCAAATCAGATACATACAAAGAAAATCACACCAATTAAAGTATGTTGGTAATCGTTGAATGTTGAAAACTACTCACAATGGGTGTTGCTTTAGAGAGGTTGCATTGTAAGTACATTTTAATACAGTGCAACCTCTCTAAAGCAACACCCATTGTGAGTAGCAAAGGTATTTTGTATTTGAGAGGCTGTTGATCTGGAGAGGTTAAATGAATAGTTAAATCGTGTAATAGGAAAAAATCATGCTGTTATTGAAGGGTGGTTGTTGCTCAAAAGAGAGCCGCTCTGGAGAGGTTGTACTATAAATGATTATATATTGTATCTACAGTGTATTTTGGAGAGATGATAAATGTAATGCGCCGGGTGGAACCGCAGGAACGTTGCTCTTTAAACAAGATGACGTCGATGTTATTATAGGACCGCCATGTTCAGGATGTGAGTATATTCGTTACCATAGTGATAAGACTATAATATGCTTATCAAAGATTAACTTATTATTTTGTAACAGGCAGGTCATTATAATTATATTTCAGTATTATAACAGATTATAGTAAGAGCGTGTGTACATATATCTCTATCATCAAAATGACTGCGTTTATCACATACGAGGCTTGTCCAAAAAGTTCGTGGACACCTATACTTATTTTTTACTTTGACGTTGACGTTATTTATTGACGTGATGCTAAAATGCTCAATATAGTCACATCTTCTCAAAAAAAAGAAAATGACATATATTAACATGCACATTGTGTAACTTGTTCATCCCTTGATGGATTAACAATTGATTTTTTGCTGATTTTGTTTTGGCTGCCGTACTGTTATGCGCCTGTCCTCAAGAACTAGCTCGTTGACCGACGCCACGAGCGCGTCCTTAACAATTTCGGGCGCTCCACTCTCTCATCATTTTTTAAGTATGTCTATACCGTCCGCAATGCGATTGTGCCATTTATAAATGAACAATCTATAAACAGTGCTATTTCCTCTTGCTGAACTTATCATTTTTATTCTCTCACACGGTGTTTTCTTCTGCGAAACATACAATTTAGTAACCGTAAGTTGTACTTCTGCGTCAAAGACGCCATTTTGCGAATTTCAAATCTCGCAGATGCTGAGAACAAATGCCCGTTGATTCAAAATGATATGTCTGACGTCACTGATATTTGCATGAATTGATGTCATGATATGTCGCTTGCAAATGATTGACGTACAGTGTAATCTTGCAAAGAATATTAATTTTGCGCCATGATATCTGAAACATCAACTGTTCGAAAATTTGGGTGGCCCGCTCTACGCTACCATTGATTATTAAATCGGCTGTAACTTTCAAAATAGTAAGTATAATTTCATCAGAATCATTGATGGTATGTTTCGGATTATGTTTTGCCGTGGTATAGCTTAATCTAATGTGTAATGACGTCGGGGAAAATTATCAAGGGGATGTCCACGAACTTTTTGGACAAGCCTCGTATGCATATACATGTAGCATTTATCTTCAGTATGCTTTGCGTTGATAATATAATCATCAACATTTATGACTGGGTATCTACCATATTCATTTCTTATACCAGTTCTGAACAATAGAGATCTCTTTGAAATGTAGTCCCGTGATCAGAGCAGACAACATAATCATATTCTAAAACTCGTTCAATCATGGTCTGTTCATCGGAAAATCTTGTCTCGCAGTACTCAGTGATATTGATGTATTAAACACGTAAGCTTCATGATAAACATACAGGAAGTTAGTACGTTGATGCTACGTGATTACAAACATTGACAATATATTATATTCTAATAAAGATTAGTAGCAGCGGAAATTAATTAGCTTAATGGCATGTAATAAGTTTCTTGACTTGCTTTCTAGAAAATATATAGACGTATTTGCCGCCTTGTCAAGAAAGTGTAATCATACATTAGTATATATATGTCACGATGTTTAAGTTAGTAAGTTACATTGTATTGTTATAATCTTACTATACTCAAAGACCTGTGCTATACATGTATAGTATAGGTCTTTGCTATACTTGACGTCCGAATGGGACAACAAGTCTATTCAGCCACATGTCAACAACATTATTTCTGAGAGTTTATGTATCCAAAATATAAATCTGCATCTTCAGCTACAACTCCATCTGGACTGCTTGCAAGCTTCTGGAATATCCCGATGTTCTCACAAGCGTCTAGTGACCCGAGTCTTGCAGATAAAAGCGTCTACAAAACTCTCGTACGTCTCGGACCACCATTTAACAAAATGGGAAAAGCTTTTGTTGAATTGTTTCACTTTTACAACTGGACACAAGTTGTTATGATCACAAAGCGCAAAAATGACAATAGGAATGTATTCTGCGATTACTCATCTAGATCTGTGGAAACAGCTTTTCAGAGTAACGACATTGAGATTGCAGATTACATACAGATTGACGCTGGAATCTCAGACGAAGATATTGAAATAATATTGGATAAAGCTAAACAAAGAAGCAGAAGTATGACTTTCGTGACATATAACGCGTGTTTGTTTAGCTTTCTATCAATTTAGATAGTAGCTAGTATCGAACTTTAATTATATTGGTTTTGTTTATTAAGGTCATTCTCCTTTTCATGTTTATTTGAAATCAGTTGAAACAAAACAGAATTTGTACCACGATACAATTGAAAGAACATCAACCTATGCTCCCTATGTTATGTCCTATCATTATGTCGAATTCTCACTTCGAATACTCGATTTCATAGTGTAATTTAATTTCAAGTATTGTAAAACATAACAATATATTCTCTCATTAGGGACCAATAATCGAGTTTTATGTGGCGTTTTAAGAAATTGGCATCAGCGTATACACTAGCACTCGGTTCTGATGGGCGTGCATGGTATAATTGTAAAACTTGCAATACTTATTTTTATTATATGATGGGGTTCACATCTTTCGTTATGTGGTAAATCTTATATTACAGTTATACTGTTATGTACAGAGATAAGCGCTGACCGTCGTAGAATTATGCTAAAGGCTCATGCTAAAGGTATGACTGATGGGAGTTATGTGTATATAATACCAGACCATCTCCCGCCAGATGATATTGCCTCACCTTGGCAAAAGGGGGACGAGTATGATGTTACTGTCAAGGAAGCTTATAATTCCGTGTTTCAGGTAAATAATGGAGAATTATTCTGATATAACATGAAGGATTATTTCAAGCACACAAATTAACATTAAATCAAAATCTTTGGTTATTATACATGTATACCTCACAAATCTTGGAATTAAGATCTACAGAGCCTAAAAGTCATTCTCCATCTGGTGGAAGGCTTTGCACATTCAACGTATCTTATTATCGCACCATTTTATTAAAGTTTTTTGTTAACAGATGTATAATTATGGTTCCTGAATCCAGATACAAAGATTGAGCACTGAAGATCCATGTGTTCGACTGTTTAACCTTTTGTATTTTTCAATGTTTAGGCCTATGTTCATCAATATTTCAGTTTTGTACGAACAGACCAGTTTTCACTGATTCTGATTCACCAGTATTAAACTTGTCCATAGGAAAGAAACTACCATCTCCTCCACACGAGTGATCAGAATTAGTGAGCAAGTTTAAACAATTCATTTAAAAGAGCACTAGATACTAGACCCAGGTTTTGAACGCACGAATCCAAGATCCTTAGACCTAACGATTTACCTATCTATCTAACTAGACGAGAGAGTTAATTACTTTCAAAGCAATGATTTTAAGTTGGGCTCGGTCGAACGTCTATGGCAGTCGATCCCAAAGTGTGTACTATAACACATTTCTAATGAGCTTTCTAAACAAAGGAAGGAATTAAAATTCTTGTATTCTAGGTCAGTGTCGCTGAAATGGCCGGACCAGAAGTTGAAGCGTTCCGTGATCTTGTGTCAGATAAAATGGCCGATCACCCATGGAATTATAACGAAACAAGACTACTCGGTTTGAGGGTATGTATTATATACATATGAAACTAGATAGGATACAAAGGAAGACTTATCCTGTGTTTTCATATTGATTGTAGCAATAGTTCGATTAAACGAACATATCCGTGTAGGCTTAGAAAGTTTGAGATGGCTCTACTCTACTGAGAAATATATATATCAGTTCCCTGTATGAGGCTCCCATTGTTTAAATGCTCTGACACTGCCAAACAACAACAACAAACAGAACACTAAAACAATTATCAAATACATGCATGCACGATGTATACCAACGTTCTAAATGTGCTTTGTGTTTCTATGTCATATACTAGTATCTGCGTATAAATTTGTTTACACACACTGTAAAAATTCTCTAAAAGGTGCACTTGATTAAATATATTCGTTCGTCCAAGTCTGAGAGATTTCTGGATGAAGAAGTTTTCTGTATTATGACACAGTATTTGAACAATTCAAACATTTCAGAATTAACTGTTGTGATTGAATAAGTAAAGGGTTTCAGTTTAAAGGGTTTCTGGAACCTTGAATTAGAAAGGGCTTGGTGTATAATGTGTTCTTTGTGTTCTTTTTAGGGGTCTGAGTACTCGGCTTTTTTACATGATGTTGTATATTTATATCTTCTCGTTCTAAACGAGACTCTCGCAAACAACGAAGATCATCGTAATGGAAGTCTGATTTTCGAAAGGGTAAAGGGCAAAACGTTCAGAGGTAAGTTATGTACAGTACAAATGCTCTTGAGCAATAACCTCTCGGCCACAACAACATACTTTTGCTACTCCCAAAGGGTGTTGCTTTGGAGAGGTTGCATTGTTCCTTCTAGAGTTACCGTTTCATGTATGTATCATTCTGTTATTTTTCTGAGTTTTCATATAGTTTGTTTCCACAAGTTACAATCGATAGCCATAGTGACAATTGAACGCTAAGGTGAAAGTGACCCTGTAACCATAGTAACCACCTTTGAACCATTTGGAAACTTCTACGTCTGCGCTAAGAATTAGGGTCGAACTATAACCGTAATCCTAACTATTTTTCTGACTTAAATCAAATCTCAGAATAATAACTCATAAGTCATATTTTTCTTCATAATGGAGACTATATTGTCATACCGACAATAATATCTTTGTACCACCAAATACAGGTATGACTGGTAATGTTAAAGTTGACAGTAATGGAGACCGGGAACCAGATTATTGGGTATGGGATCTTATTCCAGGGGAACCAGTATTTCAGGTTGCTATGGAGATATCACTGACGACAACAGAATTTCAGGTATGAACTGCTGTTTTTGCTGAAATTAATAGATTTAATTTTGTTCCATTATGGGTTCGGCTTATCTTAATTACTAAAACTAATTGTATCGCTATGTATGACCGTAATAGTCCAGTCAAATTAACAGATGGGGTAGGACTAAATGGTACAGAATTTATTTTGTTATAAAACGATCATGTATATGATAACATACATAAAAAATAAAGTAGGCCAAAATCTGACCAGTTTTAACAAAATAAATAAGCTTTTCATTTTCGGATAATTTCACTATCCGAAAACCGGTACAGTTGCGTATAAAATCCGTATTGCCTCGTACTTTAGTGCGTCGTTTTCATTAATTGACGCCAAATAAATCAGCCTACTATCGTCTTAATGTTCTTAGGAGTTGATATACTAAGTAATCACTCTATATATCTGAATATCTACCTATACTAATGCATGATTTTGATAGTCGGTTATCAATGAAGAGTCCTAACCTAATGTATACTTGACCAGGCTTACGTTAATGTATTGTTGATCACGACCGAAGGCTTTTGGAACCTGCTTTTTTGTACTGAACGTTTCAAAAGAGGAATCTTTGGACTAGTATCCCACTTTCTATCGAATGAGACCACGCTTTTTGCGGCAAAACCGTACATGGGGTGAATATGTATATTGTAGCATGGACTCCCGACTTTTTATTTGTCTAGAAAAACAAAGAATGAACATATGTTTTCTTCCTATTTTTGTTCATGTTTATCAAATGTGTGAACAATGAAGAGTGACTTCTTGCAGAAAAAATGACCTTTTATGATAATACAAATGGAAATAAATGTAGCAAACTTCCAAAAATGTAAACCAATGAGAAAGTAACGATAATGACTGGCCTTTCGATAATCACTGAGATTGGGATCTATCAAACATATGACAGCGTAACAATCCGCATGTTGCGCAAGTGGGTAACTAATTTCAAAACTAGACATCTGATGAATGAATAAAGAATAAACAATCAAAATATATATTTTACTATTAAAATAGTTATTACTAGTTTTCATAGCAATGTTAGCAAACAATTGATGATTGGTCCAACACTGTTCAGGGTTGTTTCGTTCATGCAGGTGACTAACATGCTGCAGATGCTTTGTAATTTTCGATTTAGGCTGAATATTTTCACCGAATATTACTCAAACTTATAACCAGGATAAAATCAGATTTCTGAGCGAATGTCTCATCTATTTTGGAAGACCAACTGAGTCCAAGTATGTATGACATTTCAATTTTTAGAATAGTTAAATATATCATGGATAGTAAAGAAAATAAAATGTTATGTATTGAAGAAAAATTATGATAAACACTGAGCCGACGAATATATTTTTATATACTTTAAAATTTATACTTTCGTTATTTTTTTTAAATTGACATTGTTATCCGAAAACATTGTCTTTCTGCATCTATTAATGTCATGATATTCTCGGCTGAAAGTGGACATGTAATACTTGTATTGCAAAATTAAAGAGACCTGCTATACAAATATTTAGCTGATATGCCAAAATAAAATCTGACATTACAGTAACAGTTGATCAACAATACCAATAATTTGTTGCGGCCGATGACAAACATACATTCAAACGCGATTATTACGCGGTCAGTGCAGTACTTTTTCACGTGAGTTGAAAAATGGTTCACTTCATACGATTGCATTATTATTATATATCTACAAGTATTCTCTGAGGTCAAACAGAACAAGTTGTTTCGTTAATTTTACTGACCAATCATCCAATTAAGACTCTTCTTTCCATGAAATAACACATATCAAATTTTACATCGATGTGTTTATAAATGAAATAAGCTGAAATTAAGATTAGAGCTGTTAAGACACCTATAAGTAAATAGGAATGTATTAGGATAATGATATTTTTACAGCAAGAACAAAATTAATCTTTTCACAATAGCGTACAACAAATTTAAGTACAACTGCACAGTTGAGTTAATTTCTATTTAGAGTCGACCAGCAGCCCCTGGCAATCTCCATGATCTGAAGTAGGCCCTTGTGCAGGAATAGGGGAATATTCCCAAATTGGTAATCCGACCCTATGCGCTGTCGATGAGAGAGAGGAGGTCAGTTCGATTGGTCAAATCGAAGAGCTATCGGAAGAGGCAGAGCTCTTCCGAACTGTTCGATTAATCGTCTTCTAATTTTAGAAGCTCTTCTATCTATTCCGCTCGATGGGTAGAAGAGGTGGACGAGATATTATTCACATGACCATACAGCATGACCAAACAAACAATACCGTTTGAAATTGCCTTTTCTTAAAAACCCTATTGTTTCAACTCGCAATAAAAAAGATAGTTTTAATATATACATTGTTTACAATGTCAGC
Organism: Lutraria lutraria; assembly: GCA_964023205.1. Lineage (NCBI taxonomy): Eukaryota > Metazoa > Mollusca > Bivalvia > Venerida > Mactridae > Lutraria > Lutraria lutraria. The sequence continues at coordinate 23,571,682 of OZ026845.1, read as the reverse complement.
GTGTTCAATAGTTAATCCATACGATTCAAAGATTATTGGTATGCAGACATTTCGGCCGCGATTGCGTTCTAAGCTCTTTCAGCTGGCGTATTCTCTTCTTACGAGAGTCCAATTGAACCGGCCTTAGATATTCATGTTGTGAGAGCCATTTGAGGACATACATTATGAACTACATGTACTAATTATTACTCGGACGAACAATATGTTCCGCTAAATTAACTGACTTTACAGATTATTAGAATTTTGCGTCATAAGCCATTTTGTGAATCGGGATTTTACAGTTATATTTTTGATTTGTTAAGTTTTATATCTGTATGTTTATCAAGTGAGACCACATTATGGTGAAGTATGACTACAGTGTTCAGTTGTTTAAACAAAACACGTTAAGGCCACACCAATTTAATTACAGTACTTGTTCATCCGATTTGTCGCTCCTATTATTATTATCAAAATTAGAAATAATATTATTATTTTTTAATTTTTGCTTCCTATTATCGCTTGCTCATTAATTCCCACAATGGTTTTCTCTAGATAAGTGCTGGTCTTAAGGTACCCACATTTGTATCGGCTGATAAAAATTCTGACTCCTTTCGTTGCGGGTGATTCAACAATTTTCATCAGAAAACAATTGAATAAGGACATTAAAACCGTTTTTACTGGTAAACGGTAACAGTTATTGAAATAAATGAACACAGACTTTCCCATTCGCATTTGCATTCCCACTTTCTTGTTTGAAAGAAGAAATTAAAGATGATATTTTTCAAAAATATTTCGCTCGCTCGCTAAAATCGGAAAAGTGAAAAGTATTAAAAAAAAAATATTTCGCTCGCTCACTCGCTTGCTTTCGTCAGAAAAAACCCCGATGAACAAGTTATTAAATTGGTGTGGCCTAATAAATGATCATAGTAGGTGACATTTTATTAGTGTCGGGTTAGAAATGCCTACAAGTGCATTAAATTGATACATGTACGTATTTTACAAAGCTTTGCCAGATTTTCATAGGAAATTCAATATAAAATAATAGAGAATGATCAGGTATGCAGTCAGTCTGGACTGAGGGAGTGTGAATTTTCGGACTTCGTGGTATAGAATCAATGGGCCGTGGTTGTGATGACTTGTTGATTTCCTTATGTGGAGAAATTGTCAGCTCCATGTAGGATGGTAATTAAGCAAGTACTTGTTAGAATTCAGTCTGGGAAAACTGGTTTGGTGAACTGGCCGTCGTTGAATATCGTTGAAAACAGCGTTAAACGCATCGAAACAGACCCACTATGCATGATGGATGCAAATCAAATACCTTAGTTAGACCATATCGTGGGTTCAATGCAACAGTGTCGTAACTCAAATTGAAACAAGAACAAGTTACGACAGTGTTGCGCTGAGCCCTCGATATCATGATGGAGACCAGGAGCGTAGCGAATTTTGACTCTGGGGTAAAATTGTTGGATTTAGATTGAGGGATCATTAGACATGGCGTCAAATAACAAAGCTATAGGCCTTTTCGCTTTGGAGAGGAATTTAGGATTTTTAAACTATTTTTAGTTGTCATGGCAACCAGACTTTAAAAAGGATAACTAATTTTTCAGGAATCTGAAAGAGATCTACTTTCTTACGGGTTATGTTGTTAAGATCTGTAAAATTTGATCACACTTTCACGAGATAAGTCTAATTTCTATGTTACCATAAGTGGGTGGGGTAATTTAACATCCAATTTTGACTTCAAACAGTACTAATGCTTAAACATCTTTTATTTTTTGTATTTTTGTATTATGTAGGGCTGATATTATTCATGTTTTGTAAAATTTAATAGATATTTATAATTTATCTGGTGTATTTGTCAAAGTTATCGCATCAGTTAACATGCTATTGACGTATTATTTGATAAATGATGGCCTATACTTAAAACGAATTTCTGGAAAAACGGCCGATCCGATTTTGTCCTATTTTTATCCTGATATTGTAGAAAGTCTAAGCTTTCAAATGAACCATATTTCATTTCTGTACCATTTTGTCCTGGGTTCGACCAAAATTTGTCATAACTTGACTAGACTATAAGCTGATTTGAACCTATGCTTATTTCATTAATTTATTTGGTCAACATGACTTAAATTAAAATACTAATTCAAAATACATTATGGTTCTCATGAATATTTCTCTATATATTCTGTATATAATCTTGGCTTCAGAAAATTCAACAGAAACGCGCAGTCGTATGGGAAACATATGATGGAAAGCCGCCACTTTCTATTCCGAGATGTGGATTGACTAACGAACTTTGTCCGACTCCGAAATCAAGTTAGTACGATTCCGAGTGTTGTATTTCTTTATGATAAAAAAGTTCAAACAGGGAAATCTAAAGAACGAATATATTTGTGGACGAAGTAATCCTTCAAGTTACATAAAAAATGCTTAGCGAAAATTAGAAAGAAAATGTTTCGACGAATTCAATTTTGGTCAAGTTATAACAAGAAACAGCCCTTAAAGTCACGTGGAAGTGAGATATTGAAAATAACTTTTGAAATATCTTAATTAAAATATGTTCAAAAGATAATTCAATTATAAGCAATTCTACATTATCACGGCTATTAATAGTCCTATAACTAATCTGAAATAACAAACTACGACAGGAAACCCTCATAAAGAAGTGACAAAAAAGCACCTGTCTTTTACAAATTTATTTAAAAATACACTTTCACCTTATTAAACGACCACGGCAATAGTAAGTCCTCCCTATTACAAAGTCCACTAATTTTCTGACGGACCAGTCCTCTATATACAAATACAGTGCAAACTCTCCAGAGTAACACCCTTTGGGAATAGCAAAAGTATGTTGTTATTGTTGAGAGGTTGTTGCTCTATGCAGCGGATTATTATCAATAATTTAAAAACACATGTAGTTAAACCAAACAAGAGAAAAATCATGCTTTTTAAGGAAGTTTGTTCGCTCAAGACAGGGTCGCTCTGGAAAGGTTGCACTATATATATTTTTGTATACTTAGATTATACTAGATTGGATGAGACCACGATAATATATGGACGATATTTTGGCCTTAACGGTCGTCTTAATTTCAAAGTTTTTAATATTCAGCATACGTGTTACTAGTATACCAAATCGTATCCGTAGATATACATTTTTAGTAGTAATTGGTTTGAAGTACTCGAGTTCTCATCATTGTGTCAGGAGGTATAATAATAATATACACTGTAGTATCTTTTGTATTTCAGATTCAACGCTTGTGGCTAGTGTTGTGATAACTATATTTGTATTTATTACAATAATAATGTCAATAGCCGGCCATTTTATGTATAGGTAAACACGTTATTTTTATACAAAAATATGTATTCAAATTATCGGTAGAATATACCACTCAAGTTTTCTTGTCGTTGATGTGATTAAACTCTAATGGAATTTTAACTGAATCAGAACTGACCTATTTTACTATTATAATTTTGTCATTTTTCTGAAGTTTCTTTAGATCTTCGCTTCTTTGATGTATATTTCTAATCACATTATTGAATATAATCCCAGTGATACTGTCAAGATTCATATCCCTACAAAGAAATTTAGCTTTTGACTACTTTGTAGTTCCGAACAACAGCAGAACCTTCAGAGTTTTGATTTTTGTTGTATAATGTTCTATACATTTCGACTTCGGATGGCTCCGGAAAACCACTCAGGCTGATTTTATAGGTAACGACGATTTCGAGCCAATGAGAGTAAATTTTCACCTGTTTTTACAACACTGTAGGAAATCGAAATTTGAGAAAGATCTTCAGTTACAACTGTGGAGAATCAACTCCAAAGATATCAAATTGACGAGAAGTAGAATGACCGGAAGTGTTAGCCAGGTATTTGTACATTCGGCATACTTCGGTCGATTCTGTTCCTCCATCTAACAAAGTCGGCCGAGGTGTACCGAATAGATACTTCGTTGTAATCCGAAATAAATGTTTAGTAAAATTAATGATTGAATATCATTCATCAACGTAAACTTACAAAGAGGCTAGTCCTTTTACCTCTTTTTTGTATGACTAAACTTTTCAAAGAAACATAAGAAATTGTCCACATAGCAATAACACTATATAATTGGACTAATTTGACCTGTAGATTCCATGAAGTATTTCTTTGATTACAGATAAGTTTAAGAAGTATCACATCATCAAAGCTGTTCTTAGACAAATCTTCCGAGACGACACAGAATCAGCAGATATTTTCATTGACTGGGTATTACAAAGGAACTATTGTGGCGATAAAATCACTAGATATATCATGTTTAACCTTTACTAGAGGCGACTTGTTGGAACTGAAAGCGGTAATGTCTTACTTCTTGTCAAATATACATATCACTAGTGTACATTATATTATAATTGCGAGAGACACGCGCCACATATACATACATGTCGCTAGTTGTGCCTGTAAATAACTCGGATCAATTACGACTCACACATGTAAAACGAAAACGAGCCGGAAACACAATAGTAAAAAAATTAGTACTTGCTGATTGTTGTAAGGAATGAACAGGAAGTATGGGTTTTTATGCGGAATGGCTGGCTTTGGTACAAATTTACACTGCTTTACAATTAGTAAATGTTTCATCAAAACGCTCTGTAGGCCTACTCAAATATGTTTAGTAGAATAAACCTGCCAATTTAGTTCAATGTTTGTTTTTAAACGTAGCTGAAGTCTTACTGATATGTCAATTCCACATTAAAACCATTGTTTCATCTAATGTAAATTACATGAATGTTGTACGAAAATTAAGTATAGGTAAGAATGCACATTTGGATGTTCTTCGTTAATAAGAAAGCTAAAAGGAGTAGTAGCCGACAGTAGCTTTCTTATTATGAACACCCGAAGTATGGATTCTGACCATCTTGGTCGCGGCCCCGCATGCGTAGTGTGTACAAAGTCGATCTTCGCTACTAAGAATATTTAAGATAAGAAAGCCAAAAATGTAAAAAGAAAATGTAAAAAGTGCGGGGCGAGCACTAACAATGAATACATACATGTATATCAATTTGCATTTCAATAGAAAAGAACGTGTTGAATAAATGTCATAGACAATGATTTGTCAGGTTTTTGTTTGTATGTTTATTTTACAGATGCGAGAAGTACATTATGAAAATATTAATACATTTCTCGGTGTTTGTGTAGAGGAAAGATGTCCTTGTATAGTAATGGCTTATTGTCAGAAAGGTAGCCTAGAAGTAAGTCACGTGATATTTACTGCTATATTAAGAGACCCTTACTTCGCAACAAGAGCCATGTTTTAGTCACAACAGATGATTGAGAATTCAGTTCATTTAAATACATTATGCTTTATTGCAAATTTATGTAAGAAGTAAAATACATTTAAGTCTTCTAAATTATACTTTACTAGTTGTAAATAAGAATTTTCAATATTTCTCCGTTGGTTTAACTGTTTGTCAAAATATTATTGTACCTGTATTTCACTCATTCTATATTTGTTTAAGTTTTTTTTTATTATCTTGTTCCCCTGTATTTTTTTGTGTGGAACATATCGAAAGGATAGCACTAAAATCACCGACGATTAATGTAACGTCATTTTTTTCATGAACAAACTTTGAAAAACCAAAACATCCACGGTACAAATTATGCGGACAAAATAGTTGTGGTAGAGTTGCGCGTATTTATACATCAGTGTCATGTGATACGTTCAGTACTCTGATTTTCGAGTGTTGTGACTGTGTTTCTTTAGTTTTTAGTCTTCTGTTCTAATAATTCCATTCTCGCATACTGTCAAACCCACAAACCTGTGAACAAAGCCACCATTTGGAAAGACAAAATGTATTCTTAATTGGCAGTTGACCTTTATTTAGAGGTCATTTTGTTTAAATAATCAATGACGTTTTTTTAAGAAAATGACCTGTATTTACCGGGTAGCCTTTATTCTGAGGTGGCCCGGCTAACACAGGTTTGACTGTAAACGGGAACTATCTAATAATAACGGTCCGAAAATGAGTGGTTGTTATAATGAGTTGATCCATCCAAATATAAACATATATACATAGTAAATTATCCTTTTGTAGGATATTATTGAAAATGATGACATCAAGTTGGATTGGATGTTCAAGTTGTCACTAATGACGGATCTAATAAATGTAAGTTCATGTATATAGTTCATGTATATAGTTCATGTATATAGTTCATGTATATAGTTCATGTATAATGACTATAATCTCATTAATTACCCGCCTCTATCCTTATACTTAGATTAATTACATGTTGATTGTTAAGTTAATGAATATATTATTTATACAAGATATGATATGTTTGATAAATAGATTTTTGTAAATTTTGTAAAGACTAATAAAATTAACTTTTCAGGGAATGTTTTATCTTCATTCATCTGCATTGCGTTGCCATGGAAACCTAAAAAGTAGCAATTGTTTAGTGGATAATCGATGGATTCTAAAAATCACCGACTATGGTATATCAAAAATTCGAAATAAACATCGCAAAATCACCATGACAACTCATAGATTTCATTCCAGTAAGAATTTTTAACATGTTTTTGCAAAGTTAGACCGTAAAAATCATTTTCAGTAAATTTTATGGCGGATACATGTGGTACATATCATCTAAACTTATGAATTTATCTGCTTCGTTGATATTTTAGAAGGTTTGTGAAGTGATAACCATGTATGTGTTTTATATTGAAATTCGACAGTTCAACTGAGCTAAATACGATAGAGACTATCAAAAATAATTACAAAAATATTCGTCAAACATCTTATCTTGCTAAGGAAGTTTACGGTTATAGATTAATTTCAATTAACACTGAATTTAAAACGATGTAGCTATATTACATTTGAACTTGGTAACGCCCGAAGTGCTAACAACGGTCTCTGTATATCATACATTAAATTTTAATAAATTGTGCAAAATACGTAGATATCTGAACGAGGCCCTCCGTGAAAAGTACGCTCTTCAAAAAACATTTATAGCAATTAAGACTAAATAAATGTGTATGTATACTTTATCCAAGCATTAAGTTTTCTGTTAAGTTACAAAGTAAAAATGAAAATAAAACACGGCTATCAATCTACCTACCCACAGTTCGGGTCACGTTGGTGCAAACAGGCGTTTTTATGGACCGCCTGAATGTCAACTGCAGTCACGCGGCATGGACGCCATGCGACTCCCCCCCCCCCCCCCCTCTCTCTCTCACTCTATCGCCTTTATTCAAACTTTGGACTTTACAAATGACTTACAAACATGTATGCAATGGATTGATATACACAGCTATAAACCTTGTTAATTCATATAATAGTATGTTCTTCTTAGTCTTCTATCAATGTCGGTTAGATCTTATACGGTGAAGAAAGTTCACGTTATTTTGGATCACCCCTCCTGTACGTGTATAATTCAGGTATGTTCTGGACAGCGCCTGAAGATTTACGTTCTGATGTCCACATAGCTTCTGCTTCTCAAACAGGGGATGTATATGCCATTGGTATTGTTTTGTTTGAAATTTTATTCCGGAGATGCCCGTACGATACAACAATGATTCTCCCAGAAGGTGAGTACCATTAAATCCCGACATTAAAGCCAATATTCAACAATAAGACGTTTGTATACATGTATTTTAGTTCTTATGGTGACTTTGATATGGAAGTTTTCTTACTAGATTTCTGACCGATACAGTTGTTCCGGGCAGTACACGCAGTACGGACTTTTCATTAAATTTAATCGAACTTGGTATATTAAATCTCGACGCAAGTCAAATTAATTATTCACATTGATTCGACCACTACATATTTGTGTAACAATATTTCCGTTTTATACGGCGACCGATTCACCTAAATAGTTTTCCTGTACGGAATTCGAACCAGTACTATAACTTACCCTTCCTCTAGGAACCGGCAAGTACTTCTCAAATCAGATTTTTATGGAAGGGTTTGATCTACCGTGAAGGGGAATGGAACCCGGGTCGCCGGGTTAGACATCCAGCGAATTTACCACTGGACCACGACCGCGACTATTACTTTGTGGTAGATTTATATAACTTAGTTTTCCACAATGGACAGAGAATAAAATCTGGTACCAATATAGACACTGGAACCAAAATACACATAATTACGTTTGTTTATTGGTCAAAGACTATGTTTATACATGTGCATGTATTAAATATAGGTCGAATTAAGAATATTTCAGGATTAAAAGGCCCGGATTAGTGTGGTGTCGCAGTGCAATTTAGTCGTTTTTTGTACCTTTTATAGAGATAATTCGACGGGTGAAGAATGAAACCGATCCACCATTTCGTCCAACTAGTTTATTATCTGAATCAGACAAAGAAGATGCCAAAACTCCTGATAAAAGTGCATCAACTATCATGCATGTAATAGAAACATGTTGGTTACATGTCTCAGAATCTAGACCTACAACTACTGATATTAAACACGAATTAACTAAACTACATAATGGGAAGTAAGTACGAGTATGCAGATGGTCATGTGTAGATCCGTAATAACACATTTTTGTTTGTTTAAATACGTTATTATCCAATTTCATCTTCCAAAAGTAATCAATATTCCACTGCACTATCATAGAAATTCTAGTATGTTTAAATTGATTGAGCTTTTTAACACGGAAAATAAAAAAGGATAACTAACTTAAGTATTTACATTCAAAAAGCTTTTGAAATAAGAAACAATGTTCATTTTTTGTAAAATTCATTCATTTTAGATATTTCAGTACCTTATTATTTGACTAATCTTATTATAATACATGCAATAAATTGCATTATAATAATATACATGTAATAGATTTGTAAATGGTGACAAAACATAAGTACATTACCTTTATCGTATGTGTTTATGGATTGTATATATACATTTGTTTTTCTTCTATATGCTGTGCGTGTCGATATGTCAATTATTGTACATATGTGACCGCAGGAACAGTGGTGTAGGGGTAAAGCGTTGGACTCCTAACCCGGAGGTTGTGGGTTCGAATCCCGTCAGACTTTGACTGGAACCTTCACAATCTCTTCTTTCGGTCCGAGTACTGGTCAGAATCCAGGAGGCAGTCATCGAGAGTAGTTGATATGAGTTGTAAAGACTTGCTCTTTAATCGATGTAAAATATATACGTTCAAACTAAACCGTATGGGTCTATGACCCTCCGATTTTGATACAAAATATACGGTGTAAAAACTAACTGTATGTGGAGACATTGCTGACTCATTGTAAAATGTAGTTAATTATATAGCACTGAATGAATATTCAACTTCTTAACAGAAAATTAAACATCGTTGATAATATGGTAATCATGTTAGAGAAGTATGCTGTCAATCTAGAATCCATTGTTGAACAACGAACATCAGAACTTGTTGAAGAGAAACAAAAAACGGATATATTATTATATAGAATGTTACCAGAGTAAGTAGTCAATTCTGAATTAACGGGCACCTGTTTAAGAAGGTTACCTGAAAACAAACGTAACTTTGTCTTTATAACTTGGAAATATCCACTTAAGTATAAAGGTCTGCTGTATCTAAAGTCCATAATTTTATATTTCCATTCGTTCACCGGTTCATCTGTATAATTACTAAAGTTTATCTAACATTGCAGGACCCACACCCTATAGTCAATATAAGTATATAAGTATAAGGTAATGAGCAAGAAATAAGGCGAAATGTATCAAATTTATACCTTAAGCAGGTCAGTCAGTTCGCCGTGTTTATTGCAAGAACTGGTCCTGATGTATAGTCACACATTGAAGGATCAGAGATGTTTTTAAATTTACCGAATTGGGAAAAAATACATTACATCGGTAGGCCCAGACCACAGGTAACCTGTGGCCCAGATCTTCAGCGAATGCATTTTACGGCTAGTGGGAAATTAATAACCGGCATGGCCGTGCCAAGAAATACTCCAAGCTAAGAGGTTATAAAACTAGAGAACAGTCTAGAGGTCAAATCTAAATACATGTACCATTCTCTAGATATAAGATCTGATCAATGTTTAAAAACATTCTCAGGTTCGTTATACTGTCAGAATGATACATCGCCGATGTAATGATTACATGTATGTCATTATTGGCTAGTCATTTTAGTTACTTAGGAACATTAAAAAAGAAAAAAATATGAATTTTATGCTAAAAGACCGATTTCATGTTTTATAACCTCAGACCCAATTATTTTTCATCGATCGCACCTTAAATATATGAAGCATTCGTAGGCCCTGAAATACATCTAGTATATTGCAATGGATGGCTAAAATATATTTCACGGTTACAAGGCAAGGGTATAATGATCATTCTCTTCTCTAAATTGTTTCCATAATCCACAGAAATAAGCCTACCTAGTTTGAACCTAATTCAAGGAAAACTCAAGTTCAAGCTTAAGATCATCGTTTATGTCAGAATATTACTACATAGCAAATAATATGAGAATATTTTATATTTGTTTTACCAAAACTGTTTACAGAGTCGTAGCCGAAGATTTAAAATTAGGGAAAATTGTTGAACCAGAAATTTTTGATAATGTGACCATCTATTTCTCCGACATCGTTGGTTTTACTAGTCTGTCAGCGGAAAGTACGCCAATAGAAATAGTGGATTTTCTAAATGATCTTTACACTTCATTCGATGCCATCATATCTCGACACGACGCATACAAGGTTTGCTATTTTGAAATTCTATTTCAATGTATATGTACTTTTTATGGGTGTTTTGAGCATATACTCGGCTATAAATCCATCGATGACGTCATTACATGCCACGTGATGTGATAAAGCATCCGTTGCGCAGATTGATTAATTGAAATGGTAAATTAAACATATTTTCTTGACATAATTATGTTTTTAATTCATTGTATGTAATAAATGGTATATGAGAAAGAAATAACTTTACTAGTAATCTAAGTCACATGTAGAAGCGATGATTATATCGTACAGCTAAGGGGGTAATTAACTCCTTGGCGTTTAGTTTTTATAAAGATACGTGACATATTCACTCGGCGTGCCCCTCAGGGATTCCTTCATAAATCTCGACGACTTTATTTTTAAATGTCCGTATGTCTGTCCATCATTTTAGTTCGGGTTGTATGTCCGTCGAAATCACTTCACTGTGGCATTGTCATCATGCTGTTGTTTATAAACAAATACAATCTGTATTGTATGTATATCAACTAGGTGGAAACGATCGGTGATGCGTACATGGCTGTGAGTGGATTACCTGTAAGAAATGGTGATAAACATACGGAGGAAATAGCAAACATGTCGCTAGATTTACTGAAGAATGCAACAGAATTCAAAATAAGACATAAACCTAGTCGACAGTTACGGTTAAGAATTGGTATTCATTCTGGATCGTGTGCGGCAGGTCAAAGCAGTTTATATGTTATCATTTCTTTCAAAAGAGACTTAGAAAAAAATCAAAACCTCACACCTTCCACAAAACACTACATGTACCTTCCCCAAAACCCTTTCAACGCATAGGAACATAATAAAAAAATATAGATGATTGGAACTTTAGAACATTTAAGAAAATCAATTAAATTTTATAGTGCGAATCTTGTTAAGCTCTCTTTTCATGATCGACACAATGCATACAAAATGTACACATGTCTGACACTACACACTTGTAATATTGATCTAGTGCTAGCTATTATTGATATGTTTTTCTTGTATTTATTTTGTGCTGAGTCCTTTAACTCTTTGTTTCAGGCGTGGTTGGTCGTACAATGCCGAGATATTGTTTGTTTGGTGATACAGTAAACATGGCTAGTAGAATGGAATCTACCGGCGAAGGTACATAGATAATTCACGTTACCATAGAAATTAATCTGTAATTACAGAAAAATAATGATCTCGGATTATTTTTGTTTGGATAAATATGTTGTAATTTACAAATACCGTAATAGCATTAAGAACACAATAATACAAAAATTAATTCCTTTTGCACGATGTAAAGTTTGTTCAGGTACAGTACCAACAACCTCCCTTCAACAACGGCACGATTTTCCCACTTCACGATTTAACTATTAATTTAACCTCTCTAGAGCAACAACCTCTCAACAACAATATAATTGAACTACTCCAGAAGGGTGTTGCTTTGGAGAGTTTACACTGTATTTCTAATATTCCACAAAGCATATGAATGCAAAAGTATAAGCTTTTTCACTTAGTTCAACACACAATACATAAATGATATTACTAGCTTACAGAAACTATAATTTAATCTTTCAGAGAAGTGTTTTTCCTTTTCTAAATGTTCTTTCAAGAGTCAATTTATTGTTACAGCTATGAAGATTCATGTTAGTCAAAATGCGAAAACATTTTTGGAAAGGTCAAACAAATTCAACATCGAACTGCGAGGAGTGGTTGAAGTCAAGGTACTGTATATTGTGATATTGACATCTCAATCATAAAATGTACTTTTTTGGGTTTCAACATGTCAACAACTGTCACATTTAGTGTACATTCATTGGTATAATCAATGTAAAGGAACTTAAGTCTCCTGTCGCGGTTGAAGCTTTATAAATAATACATGTACATCCGTGGTCAGTGGTCATGGTCTCTAAGTATAGTAATCACTACCTGTGAGTTTGATTCCAACCCGGAACCAGGCACATTTCTCATACGAGTTAGATGTCTAGGCTAGCTTGTGAATGGTCAGTGGTTCAACCCAGGTGTTCGTCCATCATGAAAACAGGAAATTTCGCCACATGTTTCTTATTGTTAGTGTGGTGTTATATATACCCAAGAAAATAAGAATCTGTCATACATAGCCCTCGTGAGCTTGTCCCGTCCAAATATACATTCATTTGATACTTCAATGCATAGATCCAGACGTATCAAAGCTTGACAAATCAGAACGCGGTAAAATATTTAGTGCGGAGCAGTTTGTTGCTACCCGCCATCTTGTGCTCACACGCCACTGCTTAGACACGCTGTAATTATTATTGAATTATGCTTGTTCAGTCACTAGTGTAAGCTCACTTTTCAAATATATTGCAATGTTTGGGAGATACTTCGTCAGTGTACATGCAATGCTTGTCCTTTCAAACACTTCTTTCTCCCATTTTACATGTTAAACTGCATTTTAATTTATAAATGCAAGGCACTTTAAAAACCAAGAATTTGATAAAATAGCACAAAGACGAAGGAGCTTCGTAAACAGACAAAACATATCTTTCTAAAACATATTTTGTTTGTATATATACACAGGGTAAAGGAAGTCAGACGACCTATTGGTTACTTGGCAGAAATGATCTGTGAACAAGACGGCATGATAGGATATGTAGCATTATATGTTAATATAGATGTATATTATGTACAATGGTGACTAGTAGCTAGGGCCCGAACAGATCAGACATTAAATTTGTGCTCATCAAACGATACAATAATCTATGATCAGTGTTTATGTGTTACTGATTGTACCATTAATATCATGTTGTATTTTTATTGTCAGTAGCTGACGAACAGATATTAGTAATAATGTTTGTACAATTACCCTTTCAACAATTTTCTTTCATATACAGATATGTGTCTAAGGAAAAAAACCTAACTTTAAATGATGCGTAATCTAGACCAGTTCCGAACGTACAAATATTTAGTAATACATCACGTGACGTGATGATTTCCTGTAAACAACTACACCATTCTGAGGTTGGTACATGTATGGTGGTTGTACAGTATTTAAGTTGGCTGGTCCCTATATCTAAGTGCTTGAAACATGGTTCCTTGTGCCTCGCTGGTAGAATATTTCACAAGACTTGTTCCTATTGTATAGTGCTTGTAGACAAGAACTGATGCCAAGCATTATTACAGTTCTAGTTCTCAATGTATATAGTGTTGTTTTCCGTGACAAAACATTATTATGAGTTTCCTTACATACAGTAAGTAAATGACTAAGTGTGTATTTTGTAAAAAGTCACGATTATAGTTAAGTATAATAAATTATTTCCTATTTGAATACGAAAGATAATCAGATTTTTTATGAAACTGGCTTCATTAATCCATCTGGCTGACATTGAAAAATGAAAGTGATGAACCGCATGCTGATGAAACTGGCTTCATTGATCCATACGGCTGACATTGAAAAATGAAAGTGATGAACCGCATGCTAATGAAACTGGCTTCATTAATCCATACGGCTGACATTGAAAAATGAAAGTGATGAACCGCATGCTGATGAAACTGGCTTCATTAATCCATACGGCTGACATTGAAAAATGAAAGTGATGAACCGCATGCTGATGAAACTGGCTTCATAAATCCATCTGGCTGACATTGAAAAATGAAAGTGATGAACCGCATGCTGATGAAACTGGCTTCATTAATCCATCTGGCTGACATTGAAAAATGAAAGTGATGAACCGCATGTTGATCAATCGAACTATTGAGGACTCGAATCAACAAAAATCATTACAGAAAAAATAAACGTTTATAAACAACACGCTGTTGAAAGGAGAACTCGTTGACAGAATGTATGTTTTTGTGACTTCTATTAACGAGATCACTTGCTATCCTCATATTTCTATTAACTGGAAATATTGCGAGTTTTTATCCAATTATCAAGGCTTTATTTAGATTTTTTATATTTTGACCAAGAATTACAAAAGTATGGCCATTAGAATTCGCTTATTTTGGTTCTTCCGAGTATCGAATTTTACAATATGGACGTTTAGAAGATCGAGACGCAGCGGAATGTAATGTTATAATGTTACTAGTATATAACGAGATGACAGTTTGTTGGCTTTGTTCTTGATCAACATGTTGTTGTATTTGTCGCCTTGACTCTTTTGGAATACACTTTTATTTGCTGTATTTAATGATAACGTATGTAGACACTCGTATAATTAGTAATTTGAATATAGACAAGCAAGCCTTGTGAAAACCTGAAACAGTATACTATACTCACAATGCTATATCTTAGTCATTTCTGGGCGAGAAGTTTTAGTTTACGTTTTTGTTAAAATAAGTAAAGAAGACAGCATGGTTTATACAAAATATATCAAACAAGCCTCAACATGAAGACCCTTACTTGGACAAATAACATTCGGAGATTAGATATCGAAGTTCATATACAGTAGGACAAGATTACAGTGATTTCCTGGCCACCCCAATACAAATTCTACTAGATCAAAGTGTTGCAATTTTCCAGTAAATCAAAAATAAATTGCTTGGTCGGGAAAGAAAATTCTATAAATTATCCGACACTTCACTATAATGCAAGTTCACTAGCTGTAACTGAGAATGCCTTACTGGGTTGTACATAATAAAATCTGACCCTGTGTTATTTTTTAAGGAGTACATGCACTAAAGTTTTATATTTATATTATATTGTATATAGTTTAATTAGTATCAGTATTTGACTGTCATTTGTTATATTATGTGTCTATTGTTACGCATGTGTAGTTAAACTTTTTTCTTTTTCTTTTTTCATCCATTGAATACAAACAAATGTAAATTATAAAACCGGTGATATTCTATATTTCGTTTCGGTAAAATATCATATTTTATATTATTATTTATAATACTTCTGTAAATTGTTTAATTTTCAATAATCAAAAAATTATGGATTTATATCTTTGCAATCAATTTTTTTTGACAATGTATGTATTTGATGTTTACAGTCATTGCCTTCTCCGCAGCACAGGTATAGTTTTATTCTATATTACATTGTGTGTATACCATAGTATATGTAGATATATGTGCATGTACATTTGTTTTTGTTGTATTCATAAATGTAAATAAATGTCCTCATGGGCCGCAAGGCTTAATGGATTTACTGAAATAAACCATATTAAAACTGGATGTTTCAACTAGTTATTGTTTTGTTTTGTCCGAATATCTGGGTTAATGACATTGTGTTTCGTATCCGTACGGATATGCGGATCCCTTGCTTAGTATGCACCGTTGCATTACTTCCCTTTGTTAATTTTGCAAGTTTATGCGTGCTGCCATGGTTGCTATCAGGATGGTGTGAAAATGTTTTCATCTTGCCAATTCGAAATGGACCACACTGAATGCAACATGACATTCGTCTAGTCGCATTTAATTACATGTTCAACGGCTACCTTGAATGGAGCGTAGGATGTGTTTGACACAAGATAGTTCTAAATCAGTCACACAATTAATGCACTTGCTGCATCGGCGTACTTACTTTTAGTTAAGTTCGCAAAATACACTTTCTCAATGAGGCATCGGGTCGCTCTTATTGAACCAGGTTGCTTGCAACCTTGTTCTTGGTTACTACCAGTTTTCGACGCTCACAGAAGCAGAATCTAAAAATAGATTTCATGGCTTCCCCTATCACAACCAATGAAGAAGTTCATCACCAAACGCCAAAAAAATAGTTCCAAGGAGAAGACGGTAATCGGTCATATCTGGTTCACACTATCCATATAAAACGACTTTGGTGTAAAGATTATAATGTAATATATGTTGCTTAATGAGTGGAATCAAATGAAATACATGTACGTTAAAACAAAAGTCGAACATGATGAGATTACTGCGCAGCTGAACTATTAACAGCTGATTTGTATGTATATTTTAAACGAATTCCACTATAGCATACAGCGGTAAGGATGTTCGCTTACGGAATGAGAGGTCCTGGGTTCGTTACTCGGTAGTAGCATATATTTTTTTTATATGAACATCTTTTTTTCAAATAATTAGCTAAGATATCAAAGAGAAAGTATAGTTGTGTTAAAAAAATGTATTTCAATGAAATAAAAAACAAATCTACATAAAAAGTCCCAATCATAATTATATGCAGTTTTCATGAAAATTGATAAAAACAATATCAATAATCAACAAACTGCCTTAAACATGTAAATAAATTACCATTATTTTCAGTGATAAATAATAAACCAATGGACCACGGTCGTGGCTGTGTGTGTGGCACTCTGTTGCTGATAATACAACTGTTTAACCTCAGGATCAAACCCTGTTCTTCCAGCGCTACCAGCGCTTTGATTACATATAATGACCACATATAGCTCATTGATCGATCACTATCACTAACGAACATAATTATACAATTAAATCGTGAGATACCGACGTACCATATACACGTTGCCGAGGCCAACAGCCTGATTGAATGGATGCATAGTACAACATATCTAACTGAAGTCATACGGCTTTTTTCATTCAAGCAGCTGGATGAAATGCAGATAGTAAAACGCTATTACTACAGAAACCAGCACTAAATAAGCGAACTGGAATTAGAAATATGTTTGTCGTTCAGCTAGACGCGGCCGTACACGTGGTGTCAGCAAAGACCTATACATACATGAATGTATTAGTTATCGTTCATATTTTGAATTTTATGGGATATATCACAAGCGACGCGAAGCGGAGCGCAGTGATATGTCGCATAAAATTCAAAATATGAACGATAACTGATTTACAGTTTGTCTTAATTTCTGTGCATACAGAAAAATAAGTGACGTATTTTCTCCATATCAGGTTCTACGCATATTTTATGCGATATATTTTTCAAATTTCAAATGAAATGCGGACATTTCATTGGACGAGAAATTAGGACAAACTGTAAAGATCTTTGGTGTCAGCTATAGTACATGTATATATATATATCAATTAAAAGTGTACAAACCATTTTGTTGCTCTGTGTTTTTATATCTGAAAAGGACAGATGCAGATTGGTAGCACAACCTTTTGTATAGCCTGTATAACTGTATCAAACGAAAAACGGTTTTCAGTAGCCAGCCAAGAACCCACAATAGGTTTGTCCAGCAAATTTTACAGCGTTTAGTATCCAACGCTTAACCAACTGCGTTATATAGGTTGGCAACACAGTTTTACGAGAATTCCCTATGAAGATATACATCCACGTGCATGGATGACTGGTTTCATGTAACTGTTGAAGGTTGCTCAGTTTAAATTAGTGCTATCAGCGCACATACATAATGATACATAACCATAGTAAACGAAAATTGCCCAATGACTGTGCGATTTTATTAAACTGTCAAAGCTGCATAATTTCACAGTCAATGCTTGAATTTATTTTTTTGCTACGGTGAAATTTTGAGTTACACGATAATTTCCTTTATACTGGTTGTCGTTTGTACATGTTTAATTCTTACCGATGCGCAACATACTATTATATTAACATGCGGAATAGAATATTCCATAACGGTAAAATAGTTGGTAACTGTGGTACGAAGTTAAAAATAATCGCATTCTGCGACCGTGTTATTATCAAGGACTTATGTATATAAGTCCTTGTTATTATTCATATTTGACATGTTCATAAAATCGCACTATTATACCATGGTACATATCTCTTAATCATATACATGTTCGTACCGCAATCATGAGCTGACTAAGTCTTCTTGTTTCCCAAGTTTTCTGGTGATAGCTGAGTCAGCTAGTCCGTCTCTCCGATCTTATCGTGTGGACTATACTTACACTTTCAAGTTAGCGTTTCGTTTGAGTATACAGAAATTATCAATATGGATGAAAATCAAGATATCAGTAAAGATGGAGACAAAAGTACTGATTCAAAAGGCAACCGTCAGGTGCATACAGATATTTGGACATTTCAAGACAGATTATCAAGCAAGCAATCTAACAAAAAACGGCGTACACAACTATAGATAATATAATGTGTCTATTTTTTTGTGATTCTATGGATACGATTGACTCCGCCATGTACAGCCAGAGGGTATATAGCGGGTCTAATCAGAGGTCTATGTCTCTGGTTTAATACACGTGCTCCGCGCAAAATTGTGGTGTGAGAGTGCACGAGTGTGAGTGAGGGTGTGTTTGTTGTCACGTGACAAAATAAAATATATCTTTGAATATGTTTGTTACAAGATACATGTATGTATATATACGTTACTTAATAAAAATATGGTCTGCTCCTAATTTTTCCACGCGACCTTATATAGATTCATTAATTATAAGCCTGAGGAACGGAATATCCACTTTCTCACCGTTCTTACTGTTACCTGTCCGAACACTTTCATGAACAATACAAATCCAATCTTCCCTTTTAAATGAGCATCGTCACCAGCAACAAACCGTATGATTTTTCGTCAAATTACTACACTTTTTCTTTTTTCGTGATAAATAGACAATCACGGTTTTTTTCAATGAGTTGTTCCGGATCATAAGATGGTTTATCATATTTCGTTTAAAATAACCAATTAAGGATGCTATATTATATAGCATCCCTGAAATAAAGCAATAAAGTGTTAGATTCCAGTTCTGTTACTTTTTTTCGAATAAAATGGGATTTGAATATGTTTCTTAATAATCATAATACATGCACTATGCCGTCCATTATTTTAGTAAAATGTATTTCCTCGTCTACTTGGACAAACAATTTAGACTGCTTAACATATATTTTTTAATGAAATTCGAACTATATAATATGACCCATACGATGAACTCTTTCAAAACTTATATTGTCGACTCGGTCTTGTGCTAATTTCAACTTCTCAACCATAAATGTGCGTAAAATTTTCTCACTTTGCACGTTATTTTCATTGTCACATTTTTAGCCTGCATGTATAAGTATTTATCATAATCATATAATCATGTGGAAGAATTCTCCTCAAGCGGTTAATCGATAGCCCTATTTTTTTCTATATAGAAATAAGAAGGGACTGCATAGATTTCTCTTAATAACCAAATAACTAGACAAACCATCTCGTAGGTGCAAAATGTTCCGTAATCTTCAATGTATTACGCATTACATTTGTATTTGATATTAATTTCATGTATTTCAATTAATATTTAGATCGTCATAATTCCAATGATGATATTAATTACACCACTGTGACCGTGAGTGATTTGTTCCTTCTTTGTCTATATAAAACCTGACAATGATTACCAAACATGGGTATCTTTAACATGGATTTTAACTAAAATAACTCAAAATAAAACCTTAGGTGCAAATGATAACGTACGTTATATTTTGACTCTAGAAATGTAAATATACTGACTCGGCCATGTTAGTCACGTGACATTCCAACACAAACTGACATCCCAACACCACATCCGAATTTTATAAATCGTGTGCATAATTTGCTTAAAAACTGATTACTTTTGCTTGTCCACACGTCCGAAAGTGACTTAAAATTGTGTTTGCATGTTACAGATATAATATTTTGTTCTTTCTAGTACTTTGATTACCTACCGCTCCAAGGGGATATGCGACTGATTGAAATTTAACTTTTTATTCTTGTATTATCATTATTTACGCTTTCAAATCACTATGAATCTATTTGTTTTTATATAGATATCTAATGTCAATCAAAACATAGCCTAACATTGTGACAAAAAATGGATCTAGTGTTTTCTTTTAAATAGTTTGACATTTCGACAATGATTGATCCCCTGAACTTCAACCTATTACGTCATAGTTTATGCGCATGCGCTATGCGAGTTATTTGTCGGCCATTTACATCGTAGTTTTTGGAAGGAAAGACACAACAAATATGGAAAGATTAACGTTCTTAGCGTTGTGTGTTGCATATTTTGCATCGATTGTGTACTGTAACGGTAAGTTTCCAACTTTATTGTATTTTTTCTCTGGCGATCTGATATCCAACGCTGTGCGTACCGTAAAGAAACTGACCTTGGTGTCTCGTCTTGTTTCTTGATAACGAAGACCTACTTAATCAGCTGATCGGTCATGGTGTGTTTTACATTTGATCGTGACTCGAATTATCATCGGAACAAACGTACAATAAACAAGCGGATCTTAATTTCTAATCATTTGAAAGTTCTTGTGTACATACAGTTGTTTACGTGTCATGAACATCAATTATTCATTTTTCACATTTCATCAGCCATGCATAGCCGCTTAGCCATAGGCAGATTTTTCATATGAGAGTTCCAGGACCCTCTGGGTTTGTGTTTGGGGGTTCCTGAGAAATTTTAGGGATCCCATGTACGGATATGCAAAAAGACAGTTTCATTGTTGTTTTGGTCACACGTTTACTTCTCTAATACAGGAGTAGACGATTCTGTTTGCCTAAATAAATTAGTTATCATTGGCTGTTTTACATGCTGAACATCTCAGTCTGCCATGATTGTAATAGATATTGATATATGGAAGTCCATAGACTTCATCGCTCTATGAGCCGCAAGTTTGATAAATAGTGGAAAAGAAAACGTCTATTCCTCGAATTTGATTGTGGATCCAGAGGCGCAAAGTACCGTGGAAATGCGGGTCCCAGGTCACAAAGTTGCGTCAGGGAGTGAGGGACGCAGAAAACCTCATTGTTCAAAGTCAATCTGTTCATAATTAATAAGTAAATAGTGAAGTCAGTTACCCAATTAAGCTCTTTTTATGACAAATTTTGAATCGGCCCATTCCCCAAGCTGAATAGTATAGTCAGTAACCCGTTTACCGGTGTTATCCAAATAACGGTGCATCTTATAATATCCGTAATTTACACTCATCATGCATAACTTACCATTGTCAACAAAGTAAAACGTCATTTTGAGGATAAGTATGCATTAAAATTTGTTTTGTATTAAAAAATACACGAAATATGAATGATTCAATAAAAAAACGTAGCTTTTCTTTGAAAAACGAGATTTCTTTCACTGCCGTCTGCAGTTTTGAATGCAGGTGCTCGTTTTTATGTCACTTCCGCTATAAAATAGTTCTGTGTTGAAATTATTGTTAGGAGTTTAACCCAGCATAATAATATCACTCCTACATTATGACGCCATGTGACCTTCAGAGGTTTCTACTTGTGCATTGTTATTAAGATCATTCAAGGAAAGAAGCATGGTGGCCGACTGCATTATATTTATTGATTGTGGGCACTAGATTAGTACAGATTTTGAACATTTGACTGTTGGCATTTGTAAAAGAGATGTGTACTAATAAAAGAAAATAGTTGGTTCACGTCAGTGATTATTTTTCTTTGTTCTATTTCCGTTCTAAATTTAGCAACACCGTTATTTGGTACCACCTGTATATGTGTATTTCCCCTAATTTAAAAGATATTCCCCAGGCCTTTTTTCCAAAAATTGGGAAGGGGTCTTAGCCTTTTTTGGGAAATTCAAGCGCGATATTTGGACAAATTTTGAGAAGGTTAGACTACTGAGTTTGAATAGCATTGTATTTTGGGAATTTCTAGCCTAAAATTGGGAAAAAAACAGCCTTTTTGCAATTGGGAAGTCATCGAATTCCGGCCTCTGTTAATGTTATAGAAGGAAAAAAGTCCTGATTCCCAACCAAAAATCTTTTATACTGTGCTTACAAGTTTGCATAGTAATTTTTTCCCCAATTTGCCTGTTTTTTTACACATATTCCCCTCAAAAAAGGCCCTGCCACCCTTCCCTAAACCCTTACAAAATGGGCTGCAATTACCGGTGTATTATACCAGGGATGCTATATTACAGGGATACGCAACGGACGGAAACTGGCTGAAAAACAGTGCCTAGGGATATTCGCGCGAGAGCGCATGCGCACGCATTACCGTTAATGTCGGTATCTAGCAGATAAAATTTGGGTTAAATATTCTCTTCAATCGGCTTAAATAAATGCTGTTTTTGCATAGAGTTTTTTATATATTGATCTTAAAGTGTTAAATATTTTACAGATGTTGTAATTTTGTTTCTAAATATTAGTGGTTCTAAAGATTTCCAAGTTTTTGTGACCGTTCGAAAATAAAACTGACGTGATAATTTGACCGAAATGGTCGCACAATAGAAAATGTCAGTTTTTTGCGACAGCTTTAGTACATGAAGATATTCTTAATTTCACGATATTTTGCCGTGGTTGAAGTGTGACATACTTCTATATTGGCTGCATATAACTATATTTTCATGTTTTATTTTGTTATAATACATAATTTCGCGATCGATTATGACCCAGTTTTTACAATTTACAAAATGGAGGCCTGATCTGACGAGGAAAATGTTGCACTTTTTGCGACATCATTTGTTTGTGAAGATATACTCTATATCAAAATTTTCTTCCATAGTTTGACACTTACACACGTCGATATTGGCGGCATGATAATATTTTCATGCTTACTTTTGTTAAAGAACACAATTTCGCGATTGATTATGACCCCATTTTTACGATTCAATTCAATGGCGGCCTGATCTGACGAGGAAAATATTTCACTTTTTGCAACACCATTTGTTTGTGAAGGTATACTAAACATGAACATTTTCTTCCATATTTTGAGACTGACATACGTCTGTATTGACGGCATAACAATAATTGCAAGAATTATTTTGCTGCATTACGTACCTTATTTCGCTCTCGATAATGATCCAGTTTTATCGGTGCATAGCAAAACGAAAAAGCATCATATAAGCACTAAATTACATAGATTTTAGCGCAAACCAGAAACGGTGTACCCGAATATATTATTTGGTATGCACATATTTTCACACCTATTATTCGAAATCGTCAATTCATAACAATGGCTGATTGAGAATCAACTGGCATGTGCATGACAAACAATATGTACATCAATTTATACACGAAGCGTGTCAACAGTTTAATTTTACAGATTGAGTAAAGTCAAACAGTTTATTCATGACTCGTAGAACATTATGTACATACATAATATGAAAACATAGAATACGTGTATACATGCCTTTCCATACAGAAATATAAGATACAGATCAATTCTTTAAATATCTACTACATTTAGTCAAAGACTTGAAATATTGACGGTATATTACGTACATTATATAATGCTAACATAATTCCTTGCAGTTTTCTATATCTGTTTATAATGAAGAGAGCAATGAAGAAACATTACTTTAATCTTATTCAATATTTATCTGGTAATGTACATCTTTAATGATGGGTTAGTTGTAAGGTCGACCAAATTATGGTTTTATGCTAATCGCCACGAATATTTCACTGTGATCTCAGGTACTTGACTTGTTTTTGTATTTGCTAAAATAATATCAGTTTTTCAACAATGATTAATTACTGTCATGATCAATATGATGTGAATATGTTGGTTTAAATTATGACATTAGATTTTATTGGTGGAACCCTGTTGTTTCCAATTAATGGTCACACACCGTGACCTAATGCATTCAAATGACATATGCGCAGCTGTGAAAACAATGTAGATTTATGAAACATAGACTACCCCATACTGTTTTCCATCCGGATTTATTGATTGCTTCCTTGTAATCAGTAAAGATCGTCACCGAGATTATGATTATGACTATACGAGGGCATATCGTACGCCATTTTGGCGGAAGATTAAAAGTTACAGATTAAGTCTTTGGCTAATAAAATTGATACGCTATAATAGAGACATACATTATGAAAAACAAAGATCAATAACAAGATAAAGTTATACGAATCAAAATTACAAATAACAAGCTTTTCACCATAAAATGTATAACATACGTACATTTCTTTCGCACAAAACATTCATGATATATAGCATTTCTTTAAATAAAAGTTTAACCATGAACATTTCTTCTTCAGCTGATAAATAGAAAAAAAGTTCCACGATACAAAATTAAATTTGGTCTTGAGTTGATAAATCGAACAAAACTTTCATGATATAAATATTTGTTATACAAATTTAATTAAAATGTTTAGCATTCGAACGTACATTTTTTCATAATATAAAAGTTTCTTTCTCGAATTTAAGTCAAATTTTAGCATTCTATCGTACATTTGTTGTCATGATATAACTTTTCTTTCACAAGTTTATTCCGTGAAAATTTCGCCTTCAGCTGATAATTCGAAAACAAGTTTCACGACATAAAATTTAATTGTACAAAACTTTCATAATGTAATATACTACATGTAATTCAATTTTTCATACATATTTTCATACATAAACGTTTCTTTTAAAAATTAAATTAAAAAAAAAAAAATACAGTGAAAATCAAACAAAACTTTCATAATGTAAACATTTCTTTCCTACAAAACTTACATAATATAAGCATTTCTTTCTCAAATTTAATTTAGAAAAAAAATTAGAAAAAAATAAGTTGTTAAAGTTAATAACAAACAAATAAAAACTACGAGGAACTTGAGTCGATCATGGACCACTAATGTTACTTTTTGTCAATTATCGATTCTTTGTGTTATTTTCAATGTAATTTCGGTAGTTTTGATCCTTTGCTTTCATTAACTAGCCTAGGCACTGATAATCGATAGTTGATCAGTGGATGATAAGCGGTTGCACATCCCTGTAATATAGCATCCCTGATTATACCGAACGCTGTTGCTTCTGATTAATGTGTACCAGACATGCATGTGTAACTTAGTCTTAACGGCATCAACATATAAGCAGAAACTTTAAACATTATTTTGAGGGTTTATAGTAAGCATTAAAATTTGTTTTGTGTTAAGAAAATACATAAAATGATTATGATTCCATCAAAAGTATGTACTATCTGTTAGGTAATATTAACAAGTAATCAGTTGCTGAAGAATGTTTATGTAATTTGCATAAAATTTCTGCACTTAAATATGCAGTTCTTTGTAAGGCTGAGAATAGTTAGATGGTCCTTCTGAATTTGTTCATGAAATCAGCCAACAGTAAGCCAATTAGGTAAAGCTATTATTGTTTTAGTTTGAATGTTGTATCCATCATTTCATGTTTTGTTTATTTTGCTTTAATTTTACAGTTGATGATTTGAGAATAGATTCAGTTCAGACAAAATTGTTGAAATTAGAAGGTGATGACTTAATGATTAAGTGTGTTCACACAGACAGTGGAAGTCAAGAAAATGTGGTCTTTCTGAAGGATGGCCAAAGTCTACCTCAAAACAATGAAAAGTATGAAGTAAGTATAATTATTGTACATACTTGTTACATGTTAAGTACTGGTTAAAGCTAGTAAGTTATACAGTAATATATGAAAGAAGTTTGTGACTGTTTACAGCGAGAAAGCATTTAATATGTATATGATTTATTCAGTTCATGAAAGAAGTTATTGAAATGCGATACCCGTTGAAAATATTTTTGTCTTTTGCGCTGACATTGCAGGGATTTTTTGGGGGCGATTTTATAGCCGAAATTCGGTCATATTCCCAATGGAAAATAGTATCTTTTTTTCCCAATTCACAGACAAAAATTCCCAATCTCCCCCCAAAAAATAATTTTTTTTATAAGTTCATTAACATCACTATTGGTAGTAAATACCTTATTCTGCTACTGTTTTATGTGTAAATAAGTAGAATAAGTTGAACATTGCAAAAATTGTAGTTATGCATTTTTTCCCAATTTTGATTAAAACACCCCGAAAATTCCCAATCCCAAGGGTATGGGTCATATTCCCAAAATACCGAGAAAAACCCTGCATTGTTAATAGTACTGTCATAACTTGAAATTATTATTTATATAGAGAAGTGGTACATTATTTTTCTTTTGACTTGCTTCTACCTTTAATGTATTTTGTTTAGTTACTTGTCAAACTTTGTTTTGGCTCAGTCTCCATGTGTTGACTTGTTCTGTATTCATTAGTACATATATGTATAGTAAGAAAGTCCAAAACTTTTTTCCCACAGTTGTCACATATTGGAACCATTTTGAAATACTGCGTCTTCATGATCAACATCTCTCTTTGTGTCTATCAAACATTATATTAAAAGAAAAATATTTCATTGAATTGAAAGAATCTGAATAATGATAGAAAAAAATGCTTGACCTAAGTCCTATCAGTCAAACCTTCAGTTGAATGGCACACTGTGAACAAAGGCCACACAAACCAAATAACATATTTCTTCTCTACCTGTAAACAGTAATAATCATTAGTGACACATTTGACTGTTTTTCTTACTCCTGTTTGTCTTTCAGACTTCCAATAAAAAGAAGTATGATGGTGAAGTTGTGTGGACAACCATCCTTACAGTAAATAATACTGAGATAGGTGATAGTGGTAACTATACTTGTCAGTCATCTGATGGAAGTAGAACCTCGTCTCTCACAGTATCTGTCTTCAAAGGTAATTCAGAATATCTGGTATCTTAAAACTTTCCTGATTGACATAGCACTGGGTCTTCAGACTGTAATACAGATGCAATTTCAGAGATTTTCTTTATTATATAGTTGCAGTCTGTAAATGGCGTTTTCCCCTCTGAAATCATGCAAATATCCCCAAATTTCCAATTTACTCCTCAAAATTTCATTCCTCAAATTGGTTTCAGACTATAAACTAAATAAATAAATTACTTAAAGGACGTCAAGGATGAAAAATGCACTTAAGATTTCAAATTTGTAATAAATTGCAACTTCTGAAGATATTTATAAGGTTCTCTTACAAAAAAAACTTACATTTTTGATCTACAAATTTATACATATGTTATGTATTCATTTGCAATTTAAAGGGACATTAAACATGTATAAAAGTGTTACGTTTCTTTTGGGACACCCTGTATATTATATCAATATACAGAAAACATTCAATTGTGTTGCGTGTTTCTTGGCATTTTTTCAACAAGAAAATGTTGTTATATTGGCGAATGTCGAAAGGTAGGCTTCCACAATTCCTTCAGTGTGTTATATTTCTTTCATTTCTCAAGGGATTTTGACAAACCTTTCACAGAATTATTGTCAGCTATGTTTTTAATTGATCTTTAACTTATGTGACAGATTTTAGATTTATGAGCCCTTGTTTAATATTTTGTGCTTACATGTACATGTAATAATACAAATATGACTCGTCTGTGCTCTTCTCCTCATACTTTTCTCAAGGGATTTTGATAGAACTTTTATAGAATTATTGTCATCATGCGACCCGGTGCAATTGTTGTGTTTTGTGATTCAGTCAATGTTTGCGAATTTGGCCCTTTGTTTCATTTCCCGCCCATGTATTATACAGAGAAGCACTCTTCTGTCTGAAACTCATTTCTCAAGGAACATGCATCGGGAAAATGAAAGGCTGTTTTTTGACAATTCCTGTAGCTTATTTGTATTTTTTATAACAAAGATGTATTCAGAACAAATATTTGTCATATGACCATTTAGTAGTGATTTATGTCAGTACAGTACTTGTACTTTGCAGCTACATGTTGCATGTATTGGATATTTGAAGTTTTGTACTTTATTCAATGTTCTTCTATACAGTGGTATAAGTTTATGTGTAGTCATTGTTAGATGACATCATAATTTTGGCAAGTTATCAGATGACTGATTTCTAACATTTGATTCTCTCTATTTTTATTTGGTTGTGAAATAGATTTAAGAAAATAAGGTTTATACAAATAATACATATCTTCACATTTTCATGGATCTGACTAGTAAATGAATCTGCTTTGGGCATAAATTGTGACATGGTTATCAAAAGAATTTTGCAGCAATTAGTTTTATGTGTTATTGTATTGAAGTGTATAACATTACATTATACTTGGGCAGTTATAAAAATACAGTAAACTCAAGTTAATAGTCACCTTAGAATGATGGTTCATGAAGAATGGTCAGTCTTTATACATTAAGCATGCCACTATGACTATGAGCATAATTATGTGTTATTTTTAAACACAGTTTTTTGTTTAATTTTATCTTTTGTTAACCTTATACGTACAAGTACTGAAAACATAACTCATAAGTTGTCCCAGTTGTGAGACTGGTGGCTTAGATCTTGGGCTGAATGTTTGTTTAACGGCACATCTATTTATGTTCTACATTGTATAGATTCTTAGGGAGTTAGGGGCATGTTTTAACAAAATATCTATTTTTATGTTATCATAAGTGTCATGGTTGCTTTGTTCAGGGACTGATTGGTCAATGACCTTTCCCCCAACCAAAACAAAACAATTAAATGAACTTGTAAGACATTAGTATTATTTTATTACCTTAGAAATTTTTGTTAGAAGTTTTCATATTGTGGATTCATTTGTATTCTCTTCATCATATAATTAAGTCTATTTACTGGTAGTTATAAAACACACTACATTAGTACATAAAATGATTTCCTCTTTATATCTTTATATTCTACTTAAATGATAAAGTGTAAAGGTCAATACATTGTACAGTTTCTTTGTGTTACTGTGTTTAGCTAACAAGGCATGTGCTTGAATATACCATACATGTATAATGTGTGGTTACATCAGCTTATCAGTGGTTGACATTATCACTTAATCTATTTATTAACATGTAGGGACTAGCTGTTGTGAATAAATACAGTCAATAATGAGTATTATTTAAACTCAACTTAAATGCTTAAGCCAAGTTTGCTACCAGTTTCACTGCTGTTTCTAGTCATGAGATTCAATTAATGGCTGTTCTAGTTCTACATGTAACTTGTGAGTTTTTAGCTCACCAGAGCACAAAGTGTCCGTCATGTGTGCATGCGTGCGTCAACAATTGCTTTAAACAACATCTCCTTCTTAACTAGTTGGCCAATTTCAACCAAACTTTACATGGATGTTCCTTGCATGAAGCTCTACCAAAGTTGTTTAATTTAATTTCTTTAAAAATTCTGGTTGCCATGGCAAACAATAGGAAAAACTTTAAAAATCTTCTTGTCCAAAACCACATGGCCTAGAGCTTAGATATTTGGTGTGTAGCATTGTCTAGTGGACCTCTACCAAATTTGTTCAAATTATTACCTTAGGGTCAAAATTGGCCCAACCCCAGGGGTCACTTGATTCATATAAGCTAATATATAGAGGAAAATTTTAAAAATCTCTTTGGCCGAAACCAAAATGCCTATAGCCTAGATATTTTGTATGTAGCATTGTCTGGTGGACATTTACAAAGTTTGTTCAAATTAATGCCCTAGGGGCAAAATTGACCCCATTCCAGGTCACTTAATTTTACATAGGCTCATGATAATTTTCTCTAAGAGTCTTTTTATCTGGTGAGCGATATAGGGCCATGATGGCCCTCTTGTTTAATGTATGAAAGATTAACATCCTATGTAGGTTACTAGGTAGGTTGAATGTATTTCATTAAAATACTGTTGCACATTTATACCACCATCTTACGTAATGCATACTACAAATGTAGATAACGTATGCATTATGTTCTATTTAATTCTATACTGTCTTGTATTAAATCTTGTTTAAAATCAATTTGAAAAAAGCTCTTTTCCCTGATTTGGGGAAAGAAATTCCTAAAAATAAAATACTATTCTTACTTGGTAAGACAACCATCTCCAAATTTGGCAAAAAATCACACTTGAATTTCCCAAAATGAAAGGCTATGACCCCTTCTCAATTTTGGGAAAACGGGCTCTGGGATCAATTGATGTCCATTGTCTATTGTCCTCACTTAGGGGTTGTAAACACTGTAGAGGTCAGTTTTGATTGGATCTTCATCAAACCTTTTCATTATGGCCCTCTTATTTGTACACTTTATCCTTATGTTGTATGAATTTGAAAACCATTCCTATTAGCTCTGAATTGAATAGGACATTATTGGTTCTATTTTTAATATTATTCCATGTTAAATAACTGCTTGCATTACAAGACTTAATTTTAACTTATTCATTGTTAACTTACTATACTTTTTCTGTTATTGCAGTGGAGAATATCAATGCCGACTTGCCTGTACCAGTGAAAGGTCAGAAAACTGAATCATTGTTTCTTCAGTGTAAGGTAATTGGTGTACCTTCTGTACATGAAAGAAGCTTTTCTTGGGAACATGATGGTGCTGTTTTAGATGAAGGAGAAAAGTATGAGATATACACCAATGGGACACTCGTGATAAATTCTCCCAGTAGGTATTATTTGTCAGGAATTTTACCATTTGTAATAGGTACTGATTAACAGACCCATTTCCACTCTAAAAAGGTCACCATTCGTAGCAAGTTATGGGGCATACAAAACTAGAAATAATGCCCATTTTCAGCGCAAATGACATTAATTCTCCTTTTTTGGTTGCTAAAAATATGCATGAAAATGTATAATTTAATCATAATGGTATATAAGTTAATTTAATTTCATTGTGAATATTTTCTTCTTACAGGTAGGACAGATATTGGTGAATACAAGTGCTCTGTTACCTTCTTTCCTTCATCTACTAATGAGAGGCAAACATTCACACCTAAGCCATGTGCTCTCCAAGGTATGTAATAACAATGTTGGAATAAATCAATGTTTATATATATATATACATATAATATAGTTAGATAAGTTGATTTCATGGTGATTGAGTATTGCACGATCAGCAAGGATCAGTTAGAAACTCTTGTTTGAACACTTGAGGAAGTCCCCAGACATACACATGGTTAGAACCACTGATAGTTTCTGAACATTATATCTTTGACTCAGACCACATAGCAGTGAAAGGCTAGTGATTGCTAGTCAGAGACTTAAACCACTCCACCACTGGGACACCCAGGAATGTATTTCAGTTTTAAGCTGATAAAATGAGGTACTTCAGGTCTTGTTCTCTCTGTTCTGATTGGAGATGTCAGTAAACGATTGTTCTTACACCTGTGATACATTTTAAGGGAAGCTTCGCCTTATAATGTGGCACAAGTCCTTCATGTGACATGTCATTACACTTACAGACTGCCATGAATTTAATATTCATTTAGTTCTGGATGTAGTTAAAGTTTATAACATCGTACAAATAGTATATATTATTTTTGAAAGCCTTTTTTTCTTTTTTGGTAAATGCTGCTATGATATAAATTATGTAAAAAGAACAGCCCAACTCTTTGACCTTTGGTCAAGATATATTGTCATTCTGTGTTGCTGACATTTCCTATCTATGATATATTTTTATATCACAACAGCTGGCCCTGTGATTGACTCACATGATAACAACAAAAACATGGTCCAAGGAGACACTCTTGAGTTGAAATGTAAAGTTTCTGGTTACCCAGCACCCAAAATTTCCTGGTCAAAGGATGGTGCCTCCCTCAACTTAACCTCCAAAAGGATCCATTTGGATGACACTGCAGTAGCCAACGGAAAACTTCTTATTTATGAACTGAAAGATAGTGACTCTGGAGTATACTCATGCTTGGCTACCAACAACGTCGCTCCATTCAATGCTACTGCTGAAATGAGAATCAGAGTGAAGGGTATGTATTTGTTTGGTTGACTGATATAATAAATTGTTTGAGTTTTAGACTATTCAAATCAATGACAATTTTTTCTAGCTGCTGTATTTGGCAAATATAAGTTTCAGTCCCCATTGCATTGATCTTCCTGGATTGAAATCACTGAAAGTACACCACTTGCCAATTTTATGTATTGCAGCAAGCATGTTTTGCAGTCATTTTAACATCAATTGTCTAATTCCTGTCTTATTTTGATTTTAATAGAGTATTATATATAGACAAACATGATTTAAAACTTGTGTGGGCATTTTCATTTTAAAGAGTGTATTTGGATGTGATGAAAATGTTTCAAATGTCTACATTCCTGTATAAAAAATAAACAATAGTAGGGTTATCCGCTAGCAGTCTGCGAAATTAGCACTTGTCCGGTTGTCCGGGACAAGTAATTATTGATCCGGACAAGTAACTTTCGCGGTAAGTGTGTATAGAGTGTAAAGGAAAACTATTCAATTTTGGTGATTTGGACAAGTAGTTCAAAATCCTAAATTCACAGATTGCGCTAGGCATGTCTAAAAATTGTAAGATAAAATGTTCAACTGAAAGTTTGTTCCTTTCAATGACTTGATACTTTTTATTAATTGTGTATAATGAAAATATGTGTACATTTACAGACAAGCTTGCTGCTCTCTGGCCATTCCTTGGTATTGTTGCCGAGGTGATTGTTCTATGTGTCATCATTCTTGTGTATGAAAAAAGACGTAGCAAGAAGCTGGCTGAGGAAGATGATGCTGTAGATAGTAATGTGTAAGTTTTCGCAATCTTTTCATCAAAGAAGTGCTATAGACCAAAGAAATAATTAAAAGTTCATAGTATAAGTACAAGCATGAGTATGCATGTATATATATGTGCTTACTAAAATTCATGTTCTGAAACTTTTTGAGACTGTTAGTGGTACTACTGTTATTAGTTTAATAGGTGAACATTTGAATTGTAAGTCTGGGATATAAATTGTATTCTGACATTTTGTTTTAATTTTGATATAGCTTGTAATCATATAGATTAGTTAGCTTGTCATTTTTGTGAAGAAAAAAAGTCAAGCTATAGTGATCACTGCGGCGTCTGTGGCATGCAAAAACTTTAATGTAGCTCATAACTCAGACACTATAGTATAAGAGATAACACTACGAAACTTAACAGGTGGATAAATCTCACTGAGGGAGGAAAAAGATGAGCTGCTTGCTGCAGTCTTTTCTAAGTTCAATAATCACATGGATTAATTTGCTTATCTTACACTTGTAAAACTATAATTCAATTTTTTTTTCAGTGACAACACAGCTGATAATAAGGATGTCCGTCACAGAAGAACTTAAGTTAGATGACTGAAACCAGTATATGTGATAGAAAATAATTGTAACATAAGCCGATAGTCCACACTTCTAACATGGTCTTCAATGACTGTTTAAACCTCAAGAGATCTCAAAATTTGTTAAATAATAACCACTGCATTTTTGCTGTAACAAAAAGATTATAGTTAAAAAATATTTGCTTAAATGATTTTCGAGCTGGACTTTTAACTTTTGTTATGACAAGTATGGATTTTGGCCATGTGTCTCTGGAATGAATTTTATATTTTTTTCTTGGAATTTTATCATTCAGGGGAGATGACTCAAAAAATTTAACACATGGTAGTTAAAATTTGATAGTATATTATTTTCAGTCTGGTTAATAGAGTAAATACTTTACTGTTGTGATTTTGAAGTACTTATATGCAATATGTTATGGATTCTGACGAAATAAAATTCTTTATAGTGAAATTGAGCTTTTGATATTTGTCCAGCTAACATATGGATAATTATTTTTTCATTGTCAACTTGCCAGCATTATAAGTGGTCTAGAATTTAAAGCAGTTTGTCAGTGCTGGGCATTATGGAACTTCTTGTAATGTTAAAAAATTATTGATCTTGTGTTACATTGAGATTACTAGTTATGTTTAAGGTAGATTACTATTACATATTTAAACTTACTGTCAGTATAGCATTTGAATGTGAACACACTTGGTTGATTCAGTTCTTAATGTGTCCAAAATAACTTTATAAGTAGGTAGGTAGTCTGTTGATAAGACATTGTTAATGCTGTCTTTTGATATCTCATTGCATTATGTTTTCTTCTACGATCATGTCATTACTAATTGATATGTATGATTTTTATTAGCTTTTTAAGAATTTGCATATTATGTGATGTATGGGACATGTATGTGGATGTATGAAGTATTGAATTGAAGTTTTTGTGGGGAATGTTTTTTTAATTAATCAGTAATG
The DNA here is from genome assembly GCA_964023205.1 of Lutraria lutraria. NCBI lineage: Eukaryota > Metazoa > Mollusca > Bivalvia > Venerida > Mactridae > Lutraria > Lutraria lutraria. Next base: position 23,537,443 of record OZ026845.1, on the reverse strand, counting down.
TGCTTTATGTTAATACTTCCGTTATTGTTGATTTAGGTCAGTGTATCGTTTCAGACATTTCAAAGTGCATTTGTTTCTGAAGTACATTTTAGTATGATGTATTTACTGTTTTTTTTATGAAAAAATCTTATGTGGAAATTTAAAAAACTTTTTGCTTTTGTGCTGTTGCAATATTTCATCAAGTGATTTCAGATGACTTTTTTCCAGTAATTTGCTACTTAGGACTTAAAACAATAAGAAAAGGCAAGGTTTTAGGTTTTGTCAAAAATGGAAATATTATGTATGCAAATTAGTATATCAATATATATTATATATGTTCATAAATCATTAGTGTGTATTGTATCAGGTACATCCTGTGCAGCTTAAGTTGTAGAAAAAAATGCACCTCAGTATAGCGTAAAATATCTATATATTTGTCAAGTCTTATTCTTGTGTACATTCCTTCGATTCATTCTGGTATCATTTTGTACAAATTCAGGTTAAGCATTTTAAGTTAATTTTGTCACATATCTGTTTAGTTGCGAAATGTATTTTTTTTATGCTTTATACTATTATTGGTGTCCAAGTTTAAATATGGCTGTATGATAGTATATAGTGAAGTGTAAAGTTTTAGTACTTACCTTTTTGAATCTTAGAGGATAGTTACTTAGGTTAACTGGGAAATCCATAGTTCTAGGTTCGTGTTTTGTTGTTTAGTCCATAGTTGACTAAAAATGGGAATGAAGCGTTACAAATCGGTAAAATGAGTTGATTAAAGTTTTGGATTTTAAGGCAGGTTCCAGAATGATAGTTTCTGGTATCAGTCTACAGTTGTTGACTCTTAACTGTAAAAAATATTTCTTACTGGATCATCATAAAAAAATAATGTAATTAAGGTTCAACTAAATGAATAGTTAAGTTTGAAATCATTCTAATGTTTGTATTAAAAACTAATCCCGGATCACATTAATACTTCAGTATTTACTCACATTCAACACAATTATTATAGAGCTATGTTACTTTAATCAGATGTCCTATGTCAATTGGAAGGTAAAAGTTAAGTCATAGCTTTGGTTGCGAATATTTTGCTAACGTCCACATGTGAATTATCATGTTTACCTATGTTGACTTGTTATGCTCTGGTTGTTAAGAATTACGATGTTATATGCATATAGTAGACCATATTTTTGTTTTTAACATTGCGGTAGAGTTTGAAATGGAACTTCTATTTTTTATGTTTGTTTATCATATTTTGTCTTTCTTCTCTTTAATATCATCAGCACTCTTCCTGTTTTGTAAATAATTTGTGAAAAACGCAAACCATATTTTTCCTTACTAAGTGCAATAAAAAATTGGATGTAATTATGTTGTTTTCTTTGCTCAATAATTTGAAATGGTGTACTTTTCATCTTTGACTTTTTAAATTATGGTTAATGTAGCTAAATAATTAATTTATTCAACATCAAAAAGAGTGCAAGTTTATACTATTTTATTACCTCTTATTTATATAAACATGTGTTTTAATAATTTTACTGAAATTGTTGATAGGTATAGGATTGTTCGAGTGTGATTTGTAGTTTTTTTTTATCATAGTATCCTTTGATATTGTACACAGATTTCACAAATTGTAATCATTGCTTTAGAAGTTTTAATAAACCCATCCCATTTGAATATCTTGATTTTGTTTTTTTTCATAGACACGCTTTCAACAATAAAGCCATTGTATCATTTTGCCTATTCACTGATAGAAAAAAATGTGACTTTGACGATAACTAGAATACTTCTATCTGTCACATATCTATTCACAACAGAATAAATAGATATACACAAACTTCACGGATACTTTTAATGCTTATGTCACAAAGCAAATGATATGTCCGATTGGCTTCATTATGCTAGAAAGAGATAGACATGTTAACAGTTACTTGCAAAAATAAAAACATACGTTGCAGCATTTTTTCAAGCACCTGTCAGTGTTTTTTCACCTTCTATAAAAGAGGCCTCTTCCCAATTGAAAATTTCTTTAAAATCATGCAGTTTTCCCTAACTTAACCAGCTATTTTATTTCCCAAATCAGCAAATTAAGTGATAATTCTTCCCAAAATCAACAGGCTAAGGCCTCTTCTCAATGAAGAGGTAAATAACACTGCCTGTTGCTCTTTAGAGATACTATTCATCTTCAAATGTTATACATGTAGTACTTTGGAATTTGCTTTTACAAAGTTTGCATGTAAAAATAGTGTCTGTAGGGTTACCGAAAACAACTTTTTTCTGGACTTAATTTTTAGATAAGAGTGGTGGAGTATGTTGACTGACCAAGATCTTCAAATTACTTCATTAACTTAACGGTACATTAAATAAGTAATTTACCTTGTTTAGTGTAGCCAAATGAGATTTATGTAACGATGAACCTGACTTAGTAAATAATTTCATATCAGAGATGGGTTTATTCCACCTACAAATGAAAGCCTCCCTTTGAATAAAGCCATTCTTTTAAAACCCCTCATTGATTGTTTAGGACAAAGTGACTGAATAAATGCTATCTTTCTATAAAGACTACAGTATCATGTCTCCCAAAGGTTGCTTTTGTTCTCAGGTTTGACTGGTATAAAAACAGAAAACACATGAATGACACTGAAATTTATTTTTACGTACAAACAATACCCAAGAAATTATTACGACAAATGTAAGCTCCACGTGAACCTGGTTAGACCTCAACTATGTACTAATTATGGCACAAACACATAGAGAAAATGATTGAAAACATATCTACTTACATAAAAAACATTATATATCTGATTGAAAAAGACACATTTAAATGCTCATTATTTCAATTCTTGGACAACAAAGCAAAAAGATTGACACAAAAAACGCCAGAGGTGCGTTCTGTCCAAAATGCTATAAATACTTGATCCTTTTTTAGACCTGCACACAGTTATAAACCTAGTGAGATTTGGATAACAACAAAATGACATGCATTGTAATTACTTTGTTTACAGAGAAGTAGAAAATTCATGAAGGAACACTCATGTTATAGAAGGCCACATTGTATCGAGTAGAAATTTGAATCTTGAAATAATGAGCATTTAATGCATAAATACACATTCACAAACAAGTATTTTATTAACTGATACATCTATATACAAACACATCAAACTGTAGACCATGATTATATGAAATTCATGAATAACTATTTGTTTATAAAAAAAAGTAACGAAGTTCACATATTCATGGCCCCACATGTCCTTGGTTAAGATACACATATGATAAGAAGTTAGATAAAAAATTCAAATATGGACTATGTCTGCACAGTTTATAGAGAATGCTTTGTAGAGACTTACTTCATGTTTTGTGTGAATTATGACTTGAAATATTCTCTTAAATTATTATTAAAGAGAGAATTACTCCTACAAAATAGTATAATTTAAGCTAATGTGAAAATAAGTAGTACAGAGTTACTGGAAGATGTTGCTAAGTTTATTTACTATTACTCCACGACGCTGTTGACAGCGTTAATCAGTTATGGGCAGATTATTACATTAAGTAAAATTTGACAAACTGAAATACAATCTATAAAAAATGCTATCTATCGCTTGTAGTTTTAAAGGTGTTCCAACAATAGTAAGTTTTGTAATGTAAGAAATTAAGTCAGAAAGAAATATAAACAAACTTAGTTTGTTTATCTTTAGTTTAACCACCTATTAGACAGCTACAGTTATTTTAGAGCCACTCAAGAGAGAGGGGAGATTAGATAAAGGAGAACTGGGTATTTATATATTCCTCCCTTTATTTGAACACTACTCACTGGTTCTATATTGTTCCCAGTGTATAGCACAGATACACACCTCACCATCTTCCTGTGATTTTCTTAAACACAGTGCTTGGCTTGGTTGATGAAGACATGGAAAAGGTAACCCTAAAATATCGAAAGACGGAGCCGAGATTTGAACCCACGACCTTTCGAAAAACTTGAAGTAAGCTAGTACTGTTAGGAGTGCTTACTAGATTTGAGGTAAGAATGTGTTATTAATCTTTTATAATCATAGTCTACAGTTTTAATTAAAATGCATGGTTGAAACAGTTTCAATGTTTACATACAACATTAATGTTACATGGTAGAAATAAAATGCTCCATTTAAAAAATGACCGCAAAAAACACATACAATGACAGTCATAGATTGGACATCTGCAGATATCGAGGTATACTGATTGTAATTGTTAATATTATCCAATCATTTTATAGTATATATGCAAATAAGTTGTTACACGTCCCTGATTCATTCATTAAGCCGAGGCCAGATATTTAACCTATGCCCTGAACATTGTGGCAATTTCCTGCACATCGAAAAGCACACTTTAGGTTTATATCCCTGTAAACAAAGTAACTGAGGTAGACAAAAAAGTCATTCAGACCTGAGGAAAGTTGTTAAACCTTGTTCACACTGGCGTTTGTCTGGCATCCAAGAAAAGGTCAAAGTTGAAAGGTCAAAAAGTGGGCGTGGTGATTGAAGGTTAAACTACTGCGTGAACTCTAGAATATATAAAACTAGAATATATCAATAAAATGATAAAATATGACGTGATGAAACTATACATGACAAACTGAGCTTTTCCCATTAAAATAAAACATCAGAATAAAACAACACACTTCCTGAAATTATACTCATAGTAGCAAACAATTTGTTTACTATGATGGCAAGAATTGTTCAATGTGATGTTTTAAATGTTTTGCTTAATGAGGGAGGAGCTAAGTATGTCACATGATCTAAAATCTTCTCACAAACCACACCCAGCAATTTTGCTGTACTTTGATATGCGTGCCAAGTACTTAAAAAAACATTCTACAAATAGATTCAAAATTAACCAAACTATATACCAGCTAAAAGTGAAATGGTATTACAAAATAGTCAAGAACAATATAAAATGAAAAAAACTTATTAATACATATTGAGTAGAATAGAATTATTACCGTAAGATAACATCTTTAATAGTTATACAGTGCAGCCTCTCCAAAGCAGCCCTTTGTTGTGCAACATCCTCCCTTCTATACCAGTACAATTATTTCCACTGTACAATATATCTAACTATTCAATTAACCCCTCCAGAGCAACAACCTCTCAACAATAACATAATTTTGCTTAGCCAGGTGTTGCTTTGGAGAGGTTGCACTGTATAAGGGATTCAGAGTCCAAATCAAACAAGTAGGTAGTGCTGTTCAGTGTTTACAAAAAACAGATACTGCATCAATTTTCTAAAAATCCACCTTGATTTTTATAGTACAAAATGTACATGTACTTGAAGAAAATCATGAAAAACACTTAACTGATTACCAGACGGGCTTTTAATTATATTATCAATATATTCAATCCAATATTTACTTTGAATGCTCAGTATCTTGGGGTAGATGGATCGATTGTAAGAATTGAAAAATGTAAGAATTTACTCATTTATATGGGTTCTTTCAAGCATCAATTAAGTTTGGTGTGTCGTGGATGCTTAGAAAATTTAAGAGAAAAAATCTACATTTCCATTAGTGTTCATCATTTACTGATTTTATATGGCTTAATCTTTTGAGAAAAAAGACAGATATCTAAATTCATGTAAACATTTTGATCAATGTACTGCATATATATATATTGTGGTTAACTATATTTTTATGGAACTTCTATTATCTAAAGACACTGGTAGCATCTAAAATTCTTTTTTTTTGAAGAAAATATAAAGTTAGTGCAAACACTATAAATATATCTTAAAAGAAAAATTGAATAAGCAGGCTTATAGGACATGTTTTACAATGCTTACATATTGTAATACAATACAACATGGTGATAGTGAACTCAGATATAGTCAATAAAAACCATATCATTCTCCAACCATGCCTTAATTTCCCTATTTCAATAGAAAAAGTGCAATTTGGGTGAAGAAATTCCAGGGAAATCAACAGATTTGTTCTTTTATACATCAACATATGTCATGATACAGTTTAATGATAAATAGGTGTCATTACTGAAGTCTATAAGCTGAATAGATAAAATATAAGTATTTACAATCATTGACAACTTCAAAAAGTGCTTTATTGACCTAGTGACTTCACTACAAAGCCGGATGATAAAACTTATATACTAAATTGAAACTTCTTACAACCCCAGTACATATTTTTGAGTAACTCATACAGTAATGACTTTGAAAAAATAAAATAAAAGATTAGTAAGCACAAATGACTCTGCTTTGTCATCCCATCTTTAAGGTTGGTGAACTACAAACAATTGTTGTGATATCATTACAAATAGATGTTGGATATAACAAACAATTGTTGTGATATCATTACAAATAGATGTTGGATATAACAAACAATTGTTGTGATATCATTACAAATAGATGTTGGGTATACAGTCCAATCTCACAACAATGATCAATCACCGGTCATAACAACATTGGCTGTTGTTGAGAGGGACATATAGGCTGTTATGCTGATAAGTGTGTAAATCATTTTAAAAGTGTTTAAAATTCTAACGCTCAACTATTTCTGATCAAAACATGATTAACCAAGAGCCAGGGGTGTTAGAAGTTTTGTTTAGTATGTATGATTTAAGTTGATAAGCAGCATTAGAGTCTAGTACATGTATAACAAACTGAGAAGTGTTCACATACAATAGTCTTGCGTAAACATCTTCACTGATATCCATTAAACAATTATAATGTCTCTTTATTGATAAATTGATAAAAAACATTATCTGAATCACAACCAAACAAAAGTACAACTAAGGTATTCTGCAAATGAAAGCAATAAAGGTCTTGTCATATTTTTTAATTCAGAACATTACGTAATTGATGTTTCTTTCAAGACTAAACAAGTTCTCTTATACAAAATTAATACATGTACAAATAACTATGATAATACCATAATTAAAATGATGTCTTATAGAGCAGAGGCTGCGAATTCAGTTTGAGCAAGCAATTGTACATGATGAACTAACTGAGATTTAATTTACATAATAAAACAATGCCATAAAGAAGAACTACTCTATTTTAGAGGCTGTCTGAGATTCTGAGAGCTGAGAACGTTTGTGAGCATAATTATCTACCTGAGTTTGTCTAACTCAAAAGGCATAAATACACGTAACAAACAAAATAATATGATCTCATTATGTGATAGTGTTTTTTTTTATAATTTCAAACTATACATCAATTATTATTCATATTATATTTAACAAATACCTCTTTTAATGCTATTTGTTTAGAACATGAACCAATGACTGTACTCGTAATTATCCTGAGGTAAAGGCTGCTTAAATATAGACACACTCTTATTGTACAACTAAATAATAAAAATAAACAACAACAAATAAGGCAGTACAAAGTGAACAATTGATTGTTGAACGATTAAATTGAACCTTATATGACTATGATACAGAATAGATGCAGCACAGATGATAAAAAAGAACCTTTTTCTGGGCTTTTTAGAAACTGATTCCTCTTAAGGATATTGTTCATGAAAACGGATTGATAAAAAACTAAAGTCACAACACTCACTATAAAATTGATAATAGAAAGGACGTAATTATATAAAATAATCCCCTCATGGATGTGAATAAACAGGAAGACAATAAATCACATGAATAGTAATACAGAAAAAAGCTAGAAGAAGATATTTGAATAAGCAAGTAATGTGTATAAAATGATGTCACCATTAAAAATTGAACAATACGTCCCAATAACGTGATGCACTGTTCAAGGACATTGATCATTTCCGTTGTTCAAGGTATAGCATAGTTAAACAACTGTCTAACAAATTGTCTAAGTTACCGGTACTTTATGTGGAAGTGTGGACCTCTTTTGTCCCCCCCCATTATCATCTGGAAAGGTCTCACTATTTAGTAATTTTCAATAATCTCAAACTGTGCTTGATAAGGGATTTTAAAAGGGTCTTAAGTGAGGCTGGTCAATGATGAGTGGCTTAAGTTAGTTGAATCCAGACTTAAATGAAGTCATAGATGATAATCATCATAACTTTGCTTTTGAAATAATACAAACTGTTTCCATGTTAAACATAAACAGTAAAAATCATTATTTTACCTGTATTGTCAAACCTGTATGCAAAGCCCTGCTTAACTAAAGAAATATGATCTTTAAACTCAGTTGACCATTTTCAGAGAAACAATATTGAATACCTTAATTAAAAGTGACCACTGTTACCATGCAGTGATATTTGTTACAAGCTTTATCATATGAGTCCAAGGACTTGCTACACTAAATATCTCAGTCCCAGAGCAAAGATGTAAGTCCCACTTCTTGCAGTAAGTGTTGAGACACTCCTGAGTGTTTATATTCTGTGCTGCTTCCACACATTAAGTGCATCATTCTATGTAAAACAATGGTTGTCAATGAGACTCTATTAGAAACGGTAATCTGTCTGCATCCTTCGAATACATGTACAAATGTATTTCAAAATATTGCAATGAAGGCAAACATTTTAGGACTCAGATATAAATATCATTATCATGGTTACCTTTTTCTAAATTTGTCTATTAAATTGTGATTGGCTACGTAATTTGCTTTTCTTCAGCACATATTTTCTGACTGCACTCATTTCATTCTAAACAAAACTATAATAATATGATGCAAAAAAAAAATAACCAAAAAAAAAATGATATGTTAAAACTGGCAAGATAAGTTAACCATTGAAAAAAAGAGCTGCCTTGTCTGGCAACTATGACCAATCATTAAATTGGGTAAAATAATCTACAGTTGGGCCTCTGTAGTCAATGGATTTTGATCTCTGACTACAGTAATACACTTTAGCCCCAAAATTTCACAAGCGGAGAAGCTATCCGGTTAGCTTACAGAGGGTTAGAGGTAATCTACACAGGTATTTGCATGGAGTCTTCCTTAGAAAGTTGCTGAAAGATCCTGTCCCTTGGTGCAAAAATAAATCCAGGGGACAAAAAACCTATTTAGAGTTAGATTTGCAATCAAATGTTATGAAACTGGCTCATGGCGCTACATTACACATGGGAAGCATTATATGTTCATTTGAATAAAGACAAACAGCTGCCAACATAAATATCAGAAAATGATACATCATCAAGCTTCTCTATATCCATGGAAACAGTTTTCATGGGAAATCTACAGTTTACATAAGCAAGAAAAGACCCCCTGTTGTCAATGAATTGTTTGCAATAATTTCAAAATTTCAGGGAGTGCTATGTGACATGTTGATTTTCAGTCTTCATGAAGTCTTATACTGTACAAAGTATAGGTCTTTAGTTATCATGAAGATATCTAAAAGACTATGATAGGAATTGTATCCATTATCAGTCCGATATTTTTCTGCTTTTTAAAAATTCAGAATACTTTGAAGATAGTATCAAATATGAAGCAAATGTAACAAAATAATAGTTAAGTAACAAATCAATTAATTAATGACAAATCAATTAACTTAAATACAAGGATACATATGTTAATGAAACTTCACATGGATGAATAAATAAAGATTTTTTTTTGTGTCGATGCATGAGGACTGATGAGCATGTATTTTTTTTGCTTTTAGAATTTTCAAATGTACGAAATGCAAATAAGTATGAATGAAAACATGAACAATATGTGCCAATAGTTATATATACCCGTAAATTTAAATATGATCTTTTCAAAGCAAATATAAGCCAAAGTAAAATAATATACAAAAATGTGTGCCAATTGATTTGCACACTTTTTTCTAATCTGCAATACCGTACAGTCATAAAAGAAAAAAGAGATTGACTGCTTTAGCCAAATTATGAAATACCTCGTTTTATTACTAGTATCTAAGTTTTAGTCTTCTTAATGAGTTTGTATTTCTTTAATGGTATCAAAACTAGGATATTAACTGGCAGACAATATGTTTTCTTGGTCCATTTGTTGGCCTTTCTGACTCAGTTTAATTAATTTTACACTCCGTTCTTTTCTCACCTTTTAATTGAACATATAATAATGCATCATTAAAAGCAGTTTTATATCTAGGCACAGTATTCTAAACTGCCTGTTGAAAAGTTGAAAAACAAAAAAAAACAGCCACACACTATTAAATATGTAATGAAGGCGTGACTGGTTTTAACTGACCTCCCACCATGAATTTCCAATGGTCAATTTAGAGTTGTCTTTAAGTTTACTGAGGTAAAGTTAGATATTATACTGGCCTATAATAGCACTAATGTGATTCAAATAATTTCGATATGGAAGTGAGCTCATACAAAATACAACAGAATGATTGATGTAATGTATGTTTTACATTGACTTAATTGGAAAATAGAATTTACTTCTTATTTACTTACAAACAATTTCTCTGTTACCTGTGAATTCTGATTTCCAAGACTTGAATTAAAAATTCAACAGTGAATGCATGGAAGACAATTAAAAAAAAGATACCGAGGAAGAGATAATACAGAATAAAAGCAATCAAATTCACAACACATACATGTCAACTATGATCAACATGGTATAAGCATACAATGATATAGGACTCGGCACGCATACCAACAATAAAATAATATTATGATACGCTAGAAGTTATGAAATTACTAACAAAATACCCATCTGCCATATTAATAGACAACCCCATTTCTCAGCAGCCATTTTTTTTACGAATATTTTCACTTTGTCTGTTGACTTAAAAAGCAGAGTTCATTTTTTGTATCAGGTAGATAAAAAAAACCACAAGTTAATATCCAATGTGTCCAGTCACAGTACCTCAGTAACTCTCATGAAACATGATCGTTAATTTGCTGGTATGTTAAGTCAGTGTCACTACTACCGGGAGTCGTGTCCCCAGAATCTGTATTTGTTGTCCCAGTCTGGTTGTTCACGCTCCCCGATGAACTTGGTGACAACAAGGCTTTCTGTTCCACCTTGGACTGAAATAAAAATCTCAGAACATTTAACTACCTTAGGGAGAAAACAAGTGAAATAGAACATAAGGACTTTACAAAATCATTAATATGATAAAAATATGCACTGCAACATAGAACAGAAATAGTATAACATTTGCATGGCAGATGTAGAAAATGTAGTACATGTACTTTGAATGGTCTGCATTAAAATTCATGCACACCGAGTGAGTAACTGCCAATGGAATCTTTGAGCTAACGTTCAGCTCCCAAATATGATATTAAAGTGTAGTGCTGAAATTAAATGTAATTATTCAGAAACAACGAACAAGCTCCACGTACACAACTCTATATTACAACTGGTAAGAGTTCAAATGTGAATTTCTATGAATATAAGGACATTGACAAAGCTATTCACAAAAAAAGTTACACAGCCCAAACTTAAATGTTAGGTAGGCATTTTTTGTTAACATTATGAGTTTATACTGAAAATGAAAATCTGGAATGAAAATAATTTTTTTGACATTTATTGTGTTGGGGATTTTTTCGATGTGTTGGTTGCTTAACAGCAAACCAAGATTTTTTTTAAGAATCGCCTAAAGTATACATAAAGCTGTTGGATATAACAATGAGAGCACAACGAGTGTAGCCAATGCTTGTCTGTTCACTGCTTCTACAGGTGAGATCTATCCATTTATAAAGTTTCATGTTGCTACCTCTTATAGTTTCTGAGTTATGAGCCTTTAAAATTTTTACATGATGCAGACTCTGATGCAAATGCCTCAGTGATCACAATAGCGCAACTTTTTTCTTCACGAACAGACAAGCTAATACTCATACATTTAATCATAAAGACTCATGAGTTTCCATTCATTTCTACTGCAAATTAACTCAATAGATTTTGATAGGCTTTGAGTATTTAAACATGCTCACTCACTTTATATGTAAAATCTGTATTCTCAAGCATCCGTCGGAGCATTGGCGAGCACGCCGGTGGTTCATGCGGCGGAGCGCTTTCAGCAACCAGATGGCCTCCTCGAACACCATTCTGATAATGTCCTACAAGCTCGGTTCTTGGTCGATTCAAATATCGGGCTCGCATTTGTCTGTAAAATTAGAGTAAATAGGAAAGTTTTTGATAACTACAGTTCAACCTCTCCAAAGCAACACCCTGTGGGAGTAGCAAAATTATATTGTTGTTGAGAGGTTTGTTGTTCTAGAGAGGTTAAATTGAACATTTGTGGAGAGAATTACTATATGCTGTAGTAGCTTCCAATTCCATCCATGTGTCAGGATGTTTATATTGTATGGATATATATGATTGTACGTATGAACTTTTCATGTAAAGTCTCTACAAATAAATATGTTTAAAAATTTATATTGAGCAGTGGGAAAAGGTCATGCTGTTGTTGAAGGGAGGTTGTTGCTCAAGAGAGGGTCACTCTGGAGAGGTTGTACCAGATACAAGTTACAAGTATAATAACATATCATGACACAATTATTAACAAATTGATTCCACATTAGTTCAAAGTCTGAGTGCTTTCAGTACTTTGATTTTTCTCAAAAACATTTATGACAATGCACTAAGTATGCATGAATTTTCAATCTCAATCCAGAGTTATTGTTATGTATTTAAGAATTCACATGGTTATACATAATTATGTACCTATATCAGCAGACAAGTCAGAATTTACATGGTTATACATAATTATGTACCTATATCTGCAGACAAGTCAGAATTTACATGGTTATATATAATTATGTACCTATATCTGCAGACAAGTCAGAATTTACATGGTTATACATAATTATGTACCTATATCTGCAGACAAGTCAGAATTTACATAGTTATACATAATTATGTACCTATATCAGCAGACAAGTCAGAATTTACATAGTTATACATAATTATGTACCTATATCAGCAGACAAGTCAGAATTTACATGGTTATACATAATTATGTACCTATATCAGCAGACAAGTCAGAATTTACATGGTTATACATAATTATGTACCTATATCAGCAGACAAGTCAGAATTTACATAGTTATACATAATTATGTACCTATATCAGCAGACAAGTCAGAATTTACATAGTTATACATAATTATGTACCTATATCTGCAGACAAGTCAGAATTTACATGGTTATACATAATTATGTACCTATATCAGCAGACAAGTCAGAATTTACATAGTTATACATAATTATGTACCTATATCAGCAAACAAGTCACTAAGTTCAAATATTCTTGTTATAAAGTACATAAAAAAGTGGAAGAGTATCAAGAAGGACGTTAATTGGTGACATTTCAAGTACATGTATAAGAATTTGTAAACAAGCCATGATGACTTATTTATGTGACTACAGCTCCTTGGACAATGTTGGATTGCCGTGTTTTGAAAGGCAAGTTGTCAAACATGGTCAAGGGGGCTTAATACTGATTGCAAATTGAGTGTAAATATTTCAAAAACCTTTTATCATGAACTGAAAAAACAACAACTAATGAGTGAATAGATGAATTATTACCGGTAGAATCAGAACACATACCTTTGTTTGAATAGAATATATGTCACAGAAATGATGACACAGATAACACCAACCCCACATCCGATGATGATTCCTAATTTTTGCTGGAAGATGTATGGATTATCTCCACTGGTATCAGCTTCTGGAACTAATCCGAACAGCAGAAATATAGAGTTATGATTTAATAATATAATTACTTCATCATCCTAAACTTCACATGGTCAAAGTAGACAGATAATTTCATTTGCATGTTTATGCTAAGTAAAAATTATCTGCACAACAGTCAACATAGTGAAAATTCGATAACTTTGTATTATGGTACTTGTTATTTTTTAGGTACTTCTTTATGAAGAGTTTGTGAAATTACCTAAAAATGCACACTTGCATGATATAAATTAAATTATTGAGTTTGCATTATGGTATAAATTGTACCTGCTTGT